>JBBYHK010000020.1:1960291-2096188 GCA_038382065.1 Adansonia grandidieri | reverse complement strand
CTTACAATCTCTAACAAAAGCACCCCCAAGCTGAACACATCCGACTTCATTGAAAATTTCCCATCAATTGCATACTCAGGAGACATATAACCACTGCACGAAATGATCAAATCGTAAAGGTTTAAAAGTGATGAAAAGCAGTCTTTAATTTTGTGCAAGAAAAAAAAGTTCTAATTAACTTACTATGTCCCAACTACTCGTCTCGTTTTGGCTTCAACTTGATCACCTCCAAACATTTTAGCTATGCCAAAGTCTGATATTTTGGGGTTCAACTCATTGTCTAGTAAGATATTGCTGGCTTTCAGATCCCTATGAATGATTCTCAATCTTGAATCTTGGTGGAGGTAAAGAAGTCCTCTTGAAATCCCCATAACAATTTCGCAACGCTTCGGCCATGTCAACAGCTTTCTTTTAATTTGATCTGCATAACATTCCATGCAAGTCCATCTTCATTAGTATTTTCTTTATGATAATATTAAGACCAAATCAAAGGATTCTCTACTGACATAAAATTCAGGTGAAATTTTAGAAGACAAAATTCAGGTGAAAGAGATGGAGATTATAAAAACGAACCAAAGAGAAAGTAATCCAAGCTTTTGTTAGGCATAAACTCGTAGATAAGCATCCTTTCATATCTTTTAATGCAACAGCCCAAAAGTCTAACAAGATTCCTATGCTGAAGCTTAGCTAACATTACAACTTCATTCTTGAACTGTTCGAAACCTTGCTGGGAATTGCTAGAGAGCCTCTTCACCGCTATTTCCTGTCCATTAAATAGCTCACCCTGCGGATTATTGTGTACAAAGAACTGTGATACATCTTCCCCTTTAATCAGTTAATAACCATTGAAGCAGATCTCTTATCTCTATTACCTTGTAAACAATTCCAAAACCGCCTTTTCCTATTTGATTTGAATCAGAGAAGTTGTTGGTGGCAGATGCAATTTTAACAAAATCAAACAATGGCAACTCCAGATCTTGCTTATCTGTTTTTGATCCTGAATGTGAAAGAACAAATATTATGACTCTAAAGCTCGAAGAAATAAACGAGTCCGACATTGAATTACTTCGCAGCATATGGTGTGCGTATTGCCATTGATTATAAAGAGAAGATGCAATACTAGCTCAGGGCACAAAATGTTTAAAGATGTTTGGCAGTGGTAGGTTAACATTAACGAGTGTGGAAGAGTTTGTTTACCTCTTTTCTTTCTCCTATACTTCCAAATTGTACACCAGCATGCCAAAAAGAAAGCAAGCAGCCCAGATGTCGTTGATGTGGCCGCTATAATCACTCTATTTTTACTTTTCAGACTTCGATCACCTGTTGGTTTTTTTACCAACAAATCAAGGGTTAAAAGCATAATACTCAAAGTCATGACTTAGTTTTACCAGTTTAATGTCCATGTAAGCTTGAACGAAGGTTGGCAACAAAAAGTTAAGGAATGAGCTGAAAACAAAAATTCAATTACTTTGTTTTGAAGCTGGCATTCGAATATAGATATCTTGCACACTTTGTCCTTCGATGAACTCCCGGATGTCAATCAGATTGCCAAACCACATCAAACATCCACTGCCACCGTTAGAAATATTTGAATTAGCATGTGCTGTACATGAACAGTTCTTCAAGCACTCTGCCCTGCATTCCTTGAGGTTCATCCTCTTATCCAGCTTAAATTCCAATAGGTCTGGCAATTTCACATTCTCAAGTTTCACAAATCCTTCTCCCTTCCGGCAATCTAATGGAGTCTTCCTTACACATCCACTGGTCCAATTGAGTACTTGCCACTCGTGTTCTGATCTCGGAACAAACCCTGTCAAGCATTCACAAATTGGCCTTTTATCGATTCTGCAAACTCCATTAGGGCCACACCGCGCATAATCATCACACAAGTCGTTCTGCAATGTATACAGGACAGTCCATTCACTGCTGTTCCCATACAACACAAGGCGTTGAATTAAACCGGATTCGTTCACCACAAATCTCGAGATAACAGAATTGTCCAACACTTCATAATAATGGTAGAGCTCCTCTGTGGTATCAACAAAAACGTGTTTAAAAACTGTGGTTACCTGTAATGGAACACCACTAAACCTAATTCCATTCCATGGCCCAGTTCGAAATCTCTTCTTCATTCCCTCACGAAGAATAACCTGAGGCAAGCCAATATTTTCAATTCTATAAGTAAAATCTCCGGGAGATGGATCATTAACATCTTTCCATGCTGTCAAATATTGATTTATGCCAGTCCTTAAGTTGTATCCCATCTTCATCAACGGCAACTGAGTGTCTGATGGAAAATCGAAACTTTCCCATAAGTAGCTTTTTGTATGTTCTTCAATATCCTTGTCTATAACAACAAAATTTCCCGAATCCAACAGTTGCGCAACTGGATTTTTTGCGGCTCTAGATGACTTAGTTGACCAGACTGTATTTTCCCCATCAAAGATAAAAAGATTACCGGTGCCGGAAATGTTAAGGATGGCGTGTGAACCTTTAACCGGGTTCTCTCTATTAGCAACCCATACAACAATATCGGGAAACCTTTTGTACCATATCCCCAAGTAATAGTTGTTGGACTCACCAGGTGAGAAGAAGCCTAGCTCGAAGCTTTGACCGGAAGAAAATAAGGTGCTGCCATTCCTGATGGATTGAGTTGGAGCTAAGATATCAGCAGCAGAAGCATAGTATAAGCCTGAAAAAGCTAGACAGTACTGTAAGATGATCACAACAAGACTTTTCATTATCAAAGAAAAGAAAAAGAAAATAGTTCCTGCGTGCTGGGATTTGCAGTTGTTTTCCATGAACACGCGTGAAATTAGAAGCACTAAAGAATAATATAGTATCAAAGAACTGGAGAAAATGGCTTACATTAGTTGATGAAGGTCCTAATTAACATGGTTTTTTAAGCTCCCATGTTTTCATCCTACTGAGCGTAGACCTGCAAAACAAATGCTGATGAACAATAGGCAATTTGTCAAACTTTTACGCTCGTTTGGATAGATTTAGAAAAGTACACCATGAGGAAGAAATTTTATGAAGTAAGAAAACGTGTTTTGAAATAAAAGAAGTTAAGTTTTGAAATAAAAGAAGTTAACCAAGTAATTTCATAAAGGAAAAAGCTTTCACGACGGCACTTCACCAGTAGAAAACTGAAATAACAGTGTAGGGGCCAGAAGAGGTTGACTTCATAAATATGAGGCCAAGAACAGCATTGTTCTTCAAAGGGAGGTAAATTTGGTGCCAGAACTAACTACAAAGATTCTGAATGCATCTTTTATCTTCATATTATTAGTAAACTTAATGAACTTCAACAAGAAGTGAATGAATTAGCCCTAGATCTGATTTAGAATAAGTTCAAGTACATAGGAAGATAAGTATCGCGTAGTAGACAAGTTAACATAAGGGGGAATAAGAGAGATGTTATGCATATACAATGTGCATAAGAATAAGAGATGAGAGAACGAGCCGGCGGCTGAATATATGGACTTACTGAATTGAACAGAAAAATTGAAACTGGAAAGTTAATTTTGAATTCAAGGATTTGGACAAGTAAAAGAAAGTGAAAAAAAATTTCACTGGCATTGTTTGTATTATTATTATTTTTTTGGTCATTGTTTAAATTTAGATTTAGCCAAATCCATGAGTAGAATACTCAAAAAATAAAATTCCTAGATGGTGACTCAATATATGTTTGGTCACAACTTCCCATACATCAATTGATCTACAAAGCCAAGGTGATCCATCAGTCATCCAGACATCAAAATGGTTTACTTGCTCGCTACCGGCCTCCCTTCAATCACGCACCTTCCCAAGTTTAGAATCATTCATCAGTTAAAAAATGAAAATTTATATTTATATTTATATTTATTTAACTTAAAAATTCATGTATTAAATACGTTAATAATTTATATTATAATAAATTTTTAATACATTCATATTCTTATATTTATGTGAGGCTCATGCTACTCTGACATGCATGGATCCGTTAATTCATGTTTATTTTTACATGCATGCATCCGTAATTCGTATCATGTCATGTAATAAAAAATAAGGATCTGAATTGTGTTGGGAAAAGCCCAAGGGCTTGACAGTTGGATGCAAGTCGAGCCATCGTCAAGGCAACCCTTGCATTATGGAAGGTGGAAAAAACAGACAAACAGGGCAGCCCCAAGATGGATAACCACCCAACAGATCTTTCAAGTTTATAATCATACACTCCGACTTTCTAGCTTTCGGGCACCATCAACTAATTAAATATGAAATAATAGAAATAAACCTGCGCAGCTGATAAACTCAAAGATGATAGCTCCTTGCTCGTTCATTATCATATTCTGGACAAAATTGATAATAAATATTCTCAACTATTTAGTAATCATCTTTAGATTTCAACAAGTGCGGCGATAGGTGAGCAGCAATGATATAGCAGCACTAGCAATAACATCACAAAGATGCAAAGATGCAAATCCAACAAAATACAAACATGTAATAACATGGTCCAACTCCAACTATTCCTCTCTAGAAGCAGGATCGATCCCAGTTGATGGGCTATCAGCAAAATACTCCTGGTGCTTCACATTCACCCCATACTGCTCATTCAAAGAACCACAAAACAATTATTTCTAGATACAAATGGAACTGAGAGGAAAAATTAAGACTCTCATTCATTGAAGACGTAAACAAATGGCATAAGCAATTTTTGAACATATGAACAATTCATCAAAAGGTTTCTTAAGCCAATACTGATTGAGCGGACACATTCTTATATTTCTAAAGGAAATTAACCCATTTAGTTTTTAGAATATTCTGTGAACGCCTAAGCAGCTATAACACGCATATCTCATCATAATTTTAACAATATCATGTTAATAAAACAAATTAATGCCTAGGTTCTGCTAAAAGCCTACAACCTCTGTTCATAAGGAACTCAAACAATTAGCCCCAATATAAGATTAACGTAATGCTTTAACCTCTGCTCATAATGATTTGTCAAAAGATGAAGAGAATACATTAGCAACCATAATTAATCTTATCGGGAATTATGTTTTCCTTGAATGAGCTATTTAGTTATAGACATTAAAGCATAATGCTGTAACATGTGCTAAAATTCCCTACGCTCGATTAAGAGATAAGGAAATCAGAAATAGCACTTGGCGTTCAGAAATATTGGCAATATAGAAATTTCAAATGCCTACCTCATGCAATGACTTTGAGAGATCATCCATCGTCAAAATTAGGCGCTTATCCTGCTCCAACAGAGGGTCAGACAAGCCAAAATGGATCAGGAAACTTTAAAAACAAACATAAATATATCACCTTTTGCTGCTTCTCCCTTTTGTCTTTGACCACTGCAGCCTGCCTTGCCCTGCAATGCCTACATTAGGAGTAAAACGGTATAAGCAAACTAACTTAAACATGAACAAATCCAGGCTGAAACTACGCAAAAGGTTAATCATTTCTTCAATATTTCCCTAGCAACTAAAGAAATAATTGATATATGCACATAAATTAAGAACATTAAAACTTAGTCCTCTCCTCAAAGTGCTAGACATTTCACATCTTATATGCAAATACTTCCATCTGATATAGCCGTCCAGAAATTTCCGCAAAATTTTTTCATTCCTTCTTGAAAAAACAAAGGGAGAATCAGATGAGTTAACAGTTTTTGGTTTCATACTGAAGTGCATCACTTGCAACATCTGTGACGAACTTCTGAGTGGCAACAGCGACAAGCCTAATTCTGCAAAACCCCGATAAAAGTCAAAACAGAATCAGACATCAAGGGAAAAGAAAAAATCAACAATGTGAGCCTCACACCATCCTTGTCAAATCTAAAAGATTGTAAAAGAGAATACTCAAATTAAAGGAAATCTCCTGCCCAAGATCCCATCCCTCTTAGTAAACACAGAAAGGCAAGCAAAATAACTCAAAAACAAACAGCTATCATACAAAAAGACAAAAAAGAAATTGTTCAATTTTGTGGAATATAGGAAATCAATTGCCTGTATATACGTCTCATGTTCATCACAAAATAGATAGTACTTAAATTTTTTTCAAGTTCCACGCAGGTATTCGGAACCCTAGAGTCAACTAAAAGAAAGATAAGTAACCCTAGGCACAGGTATTCGTGGAAAGTAAGATACAATAATTGGAGATTATTATCTTCAACCAACAAAGGAATAAAGATTGAAAAATTTTTGAAAAAAAATAGGGTTTATTTTTCCACAAATTTCCGTTTTCGACATCCAAACAGAGGATAAAAAGCAAAATCAATAAAGGAGAAATACCTACAATCGAACATCGGGGCATTGAAAACCACTCTTGGCTAAGTAATGTTCTACCAATTCGTCAGGTATCTGCCACAAATCAACCACGAAAGAAGTTTGAGAGATCATTAGAAACATTAACATGAATTCCTTCCTTAAAGCATGCTTGTTTGTTTTTTTGTTTTTGAAGGAAAAAAAAAACAGATGGCGAAAAGGAGAAAAGAAAAAAGGTACAGTGGGAGTGTAATCCATGAGCGAGGCAAGGAAATCGGAGAGAGCAGAGTCGTCATCATGCTTCCCATGGCCATCGCTGGATTGCGGATTGCTGTGATTCATTCTCTGTTTTCCTTTGCTGGGGGCTCCCAACTCCGTCTTCGGCCTTTGCTACTATTATTTGCTTCTTGTTTATTTTAATGATCACATTTTATAGGGCTGCCTCATGTCACGTGGCTTGCGCTTTTTAATTAATTTTGGGCTTGAGAGGTCCTATGTGGGTTCATACTCGCTACCCACAAGGCCCAAAGCCCAAAGCCTCTAATGTACTAGTTACAAATTCTACTTGTACCTAATTTAGATAAGATAAATATAAAAATAATACACGATCTAGTATTTTATTTGTATTTAATATTTTAATACAATTAATTATTTATATGTATTTTTTCATATAATAAACATAAAAATAAAAATAAAAATATTTTAAAAAATAAAAAATCAGAGCAACTTAGAACGAGACCATATCCCAAGTGAACATGACAAGCTAATGACTGACAATTGCACGAAAAAAAAAAATATATTATAACCAAGTTTCGGCAACGGCAGAACAGAGTGTCCCAAGCATTCCCTGGAAAATTTTATTGCATAAAAGTGAACTAATCACCTTGTTTCGTTTCACTGTCTTATCAGCAACTACGGTAAAAGTTTACAATCAGCCAGATACGCCTTTTATCCGCTTGATGGTTGACATCTCTATACTTTTGAACAATAGGAAACAAAGCAAAAATTAATTGGAGTTCAATTGATCTATCTTGACATTTTCCGGCTAAATCGTTGTATTCCGTAGACGTCCATGATGCCTGGGGGAAAAACAGGATCAGTTGCCGCTCTTACTGCAACCCTGGCGACCGAAATAACGTTAACAGGAGGAATGAAAAATGGGCCAACAAGTGGCAGCTGGTTCAATGGTTTTGCATATTGGAGAACCTGCAGAGATTGAAGAAGCTTAGTCAATGACTTCATGAGACAAAGTTCCATGAACCTTGACATCTAAGCTTACGCACAATATACGCATCATTAGAGTTTATAATTTTTTGTTCTTCACATATCGAATGCTGTCAAGCATATCAAACGCTGACTACTGTCACCAACACATGGATCCACGTGTTTTGCCGTTGAAATTTTCCATATGGTCGGGAAACAAATTAACTGAGATGCACATACACAAGAAAAACAAATAAAAACTTTAAAAAACAGGCATTTACCATTTCCAGTGCCGAAAAGACAACACCTAGGGGTAACTTCACTCTTCCAGAATTGCGAGCCCCATAAACGAGGCCGGGCCTCAAAACCACGCCTGAAATTGAAAATGCCAAATCTTTAAATGATATAAAGAGCCATAAGTCCATAACTAATGTTTTACTATCCGATGCCCCTATAAAAAGTGATAATTTCATGTTACTAGCAAGACTGCCATCCAATCTAAAACCGCTAGAGGCAACCACTAGCAAGAAGCTAGCGAATAAGAAGCAATGCATATGCTAGGCATGGAATATTCCACAAATTACAGCAAATGAATAAGAAAACCCACCTCCATAAGGAAATTTCGTCAGTAACTCTGTCTCCGCAGCTCTCTGTGCCAAACAACGCAAGAAAAAAAGAGAATTTTCCATGAGAGGGAGAAGAAGATAAGCATAAAACTTCTAGAACCATTATTCCACTTACACAACAAAAACAATATTTCATCGTGTATGCTGCCTACCACATCTCTTGCAGAACGTTAAGCATAAACACTGACAATAATAAATTATCCAATGCAGATACCTGAAAAAATGGCAATCAGGAAGCAACAGCAAAGAATTACCTTCCCCTCATAATATCCTTGGACTAAATAGTTTGCCAAGCCAAACTCAGCAGCAGAGATATAAACAAATCTTTTCACACCTGCAAGCACAGTTAAAGGGCCAATCCAAAATGAAACAAGGTAAAAGTCCATATCTACTGTCAATGGTGGCAAAGGGCTAGAGGAAATAAAACTAAAAGAACACTGAATAACAACGCTGACAGGCATTCAAGTTTTTGCCGTTTCTTCTCCCTTCTCATTTTATTTCCTCTTTTGGAAAGGGGAGGAGCTAGTTATAAAAGGAGCAACTCCAAGAAAATGAAGATAATTCTCCGTCACTACACCAGCTTTCCCTAGATAGACAGAACACATCAATTATCCATACCTTTCTCGGCTGCAGCTCTGATTGCATTGATGTTCGCAGTCCCATTAATCTCATACATATAAGAATTAGATCCAAAACCGCCAATACAAGAGATCTAGAAAATTAAACTTAATTAGCAGGAAAAAACATACAATTAAATTAGAGAATAAGATTCAAAATAAATCTTAAGTAAACCAGGAAATTTTAAAACAAATGTCAGATTTAAATTGTGGAATCATTGTGAATGGATGTGAGTGTGAATTTAGCTCAGATTTGATTTTTGGTTGTTAAGGTATCAGCAGAGTCCAAGGACTACATACAACAGATGTCACTCCATTCAGAGCTTCCTTCCATGAATCAGATGAAAGAGGGTTTCCTGGAATGACAAAAACATGTTAGACACTTTACAACATGCCACCAAAAAGATCATGACTAACAAGTAAATAAAGAAAAGAAACCTTGATGCCATGTCACATTTTTAGCCCAAGAGTCACGCAGTGATGACCTGCCAGACCTAATAGAAAGAAGCAAACAAAATTAAGGAGTTGAAGCACTACAACTAATTCGTGCAAAGGGAAAGGGGGAGATATCACAGCATAAAAATATTCAAACCAATAATGTAGGATACGCCCTACGTTTTAAAAATGGAACATCATACAACAAACATCTATCAGATGCCTACTTGCAGCAAACAAAGATATAGTTAGACATATCTACTGTTAAAGGACTGGATACATTTATGATATTTGAACACTTAGAATACGTTTGGTTCACTAGAACCAAAAATAAAAATGTAATGGAATAGCTCTTGTGGAAATGGAATGAAATAACTATAGCGATAGTTTGGTTAGTAGAATGGAATACTATGAGATTCAAATCCTTGACAAAAGGGATTTCGAATCCCCTAGAACAATTTTTTAGTACATCTATTCAGTGAATGGCTATTCTCTCCAGAATAAGGCCTGAAACGGCCACTCCTTATTCCACCCGTGATTTGAACCAAACACTAGAGTGGACACTCCGAATTTGGGCTGAAGGCATAGCCTATTACACTTAACCAGACATAATGTTAATTTTAAAACGCGTTGCAATCTAACAATCAGAAGCTTCTTATGTACTTTACTTTCTAGCAAAATCGCACGGCAGCAAACATTGTAAGTTCGAGCTTCATTACTAAACTAGACCCACATTAGAAAGAAAACTTAATTGCAAATAAATTTTAGTTTTGTATGAAGAAATTCTGGAAAACAATCATTTGTAGCAAGAATTTTAAGAAAATTTGAATACCTGCTGAGGCTGGCAACAGCCAGACCTCGATTCAAAATTTCCCTGCAGATATGGGAGCCGATAAATCCATTCCCACCCAACACAAGCAGCTG
This sequence comes from Adansonia grandidieri, assembly GCA_038382065.1. Taxonomy (NCBI): domain Eukaryota; kingdom Viridiplantae; phylum Streptophyta; class Magnoliopsida; order Malvales; family Malvaceae; genus Adansonia; species Adansonia grandidieri. The sequence goes on along the minus strand of JBBYHK010000020.1, from coordinate 2,086,126 downwards.
AAATGAACAATAAATAAGTCAAAATAAAGGAATAAAATGATAGAAAACAGACAAAACTACTAGGATGATAACAGTTTAACTAACACCTTCTCAGAAGTAGGAGGAAGCACATTTACAGTCTCTGCTTTTTCAACATTGAAAGGCTCATCGACTTTGCTAAACTCTGTTGAAAGAAATCTTCCATTCTTGGACCCACCCAATACACTGTTTTATTACAAAGAAGAAGGTCCAAAAATGAAATTACAGCTCCATATATAGCAATAAAAATTGAAATTAAACTTTCATTTCCACGCAAAAAAAGTATTTGCTAACAATTTTAGCCGCATTAGGAGAATTCTAATTTCAATAGATGGCAAAACCTAGAGAAAGATTAGTACTAACATAAAAGAAACCCAGAATTAAGCTTCTGACATTGGATCAATGATCGAATCTGAATTGAAGAATCAAAATACGAATCGAAGAAGTTGAAAGAAAAGAACATAAACTTACTAGAGTCTAGAGAGAGAGGGTCTGGAATGGATCAAGCGTGAAGCCATGGAGATCATTTCAAATCCCTTTCTTTTCTGGATAATTGGATTACTATGATTTCTCAGCCAACTGGAGTTTTTCTGAACCAATTACTTTGCCCAGTGTGTAGGGAACCGGAAAAGTCTCGCCTTAAGGAGCAGCAGACATGGCGCGTAATGGCAACGACTAATACTAGGTTGTATAACACACGTGGCTCAATTTTAACTTAATCTTATACAAGCACATAAAAGGTCAAATTTCGACAGAAAAAGAAAGCAATCCTACATTCATGGTTTATTATTTTGACACGTGTACAATTTAAACAGATATCAAATATCTTATAATTTAATTATTTTGATTCATTCTATTTAAATTTTAAAATATTTTAAGTAATAAAAACATTTATTTCCTTTTACAATTTTGATTGATTTACCTTTTAATTTCTTTCCATGTAAAATAAAAGCCGTTAACTAAACCAGAATATACTAGAAATATTAAACGTTAAACCTTTTAATTCATTTGATTCAAATTATAATTGATTGGTTTGCCAGTGTATAGCACACCAAATCTCCCATCTCTTTATAATATTGTTTATTTATTTATTCACTATTAAATATACTAATTTTATATAAATATATAAAAAATAGTTTATTATTTTGACACGTGTATAGTTTTAAATATGCATCAAATATTTCACATTTAATTATTTTAATTTATTTTATTTAAATTTTAAAATATTTTAGATAATGACAACATTTATTTCCTTTTATAATTTTTAATTGATTTACGTTTTAATTTCTTTCCACATATAATAAAGCCATTAACTAAGTGAGAATATACTAGAAACATTAAACCTTTTAATTCATTTGATTTAAATAATAATTAATTGGTTTGCCTTTTTATAGCAGACTAAATCTCCCATCTCTTTATAATATTTATTTATTTATTTATTCACTATTAAATATACTAATTTTGATAATTTAGTATAGCATACGAAATCTCCCATCTCTTTATATTATTTGGACGTGACTATTAAGCCACTGATTAATAGCCAAATTATGGAATAATGTTTTTAAAAAGTTGATTAATTAATATAATTCAGATTATTTATGTAATTTCGAACAATTATATCATCAATTTATTCAACAAATAAATTAATCCCATTGATGATATAATTGATTTAGTGATTAGGCTGATGATAGATTTAATATAATTAATTGATTTGCCCCATGCATAGCATTTAATAAAAAATATATATGTACATATAATTGATTTGGTGTTGCCCCATGCATACGAAATCAATTAGATTGATTACATCTAAAAGGTTTAGTTTAAATATTTTACGGTTAACAAATCTAGATAAAATCCAAATTTGGATAGCTAATCAAGAATTTGATTTTTCCTAATTTAATTGCTCTAAAATTGCTTTCCTTACTAGTAAAAGAATTGTTAGATTTTAATGTTTATAAAAATTGAATTTACTATAAGAGTTTAAATTGGATTTTGTTTTATCATTATAAGTTATTCTATGCATCAATAAAACCCTTTCTTAGCTTGTTTATCATTACAAAGAAATCATTAGATATTAATGCTTTTAAAAATTGAATTTATTATAGGAGTTTCAATTGAATTTTATTGTTTTTAATGTTTTTTATCATTATAATTTGAAATTACATAGGTAAATAAGTTAAAAAATAAATAGGTTTAATTTCTTGAATAATTAGAATTACTATTTTATTTTTTGTTATAGTTTATTGTAGAATAAATATGATATAAAATATTCAATTGATAATTAAGTTCAAATTTTCATTATGCTTACATAAATTTAAAAAATATATATATATATATTAGAAGAAGTTTTGTAAATAAATAAAAATTTAATTTAATTTCTAATTAATGAGATTTAAGTTACTAAAATAATTGATTAAAAACTAGATTTTGTGATTATATAAAAATATAAGGAAAGGATTAGATTAAAAAAATTGGAGATTTAGATTATATAGATTAATAAATTAAATTAAGTGCTAAATTATAAGACGACATATGCAAAAGTAATTGATTAAAAGCTAAAAATAGCGTTTACAAAAATCATAATAAAAAATAAATAAAAATAAAACTTTTGTCTAAAATATGCAAAAGGAATGATTGTAATTACATTATAATTTCCCTCAATTATTCACACTTTAATTAGGATTTAACTTTTCAAATTTAAAATCAAATTTATTATAATTCTCAATGAATTTAAAAATTTTAATAAAATCAAATAATAACTTAATTAGAATTATGTTCCATAAGTCACTCAAAACTTGATTAATAGTCAATTTTTTCATATTCTAATTGAAGTTCTTTTTTTATTTTCTTTTAATTTAAAATCAAAAATCAAAAATCAAAATTTACAAACAAAATTAAGGTTTTGAAACTAGAAACAACAATCCATATTATTTTATTTTTCACACAATTGGAGGTAGACAAGGTTAGGCAAAAATGAAAATTAAATTAAATTAAATTAAATTAAATCTTATCATATATGAATTTATTGAAATGACATTAATTTATTGTAGTCAATTTTCAATTGATTCAAATAATTGTAATGAATTTTATTTTATTTATCATTTCTTATTATTTTATAGTACTTTTCCTTTTGATATTAGTAGTAATTATCATAAAATTAACTAAATGCAAAATTATTTCTTTTTGTATGTCTTTGAAAATGATTTTTTTTGGGGTCAAAATTATACTATGTTCTTTACTTTTTTTATTTAGTAGAGCAATTCGTTTAACAAAAAAGGCAAAAATTATTTATCGCACCTTTTTTTTTTGTTCTGTTGATGTTATATATATATATATATATATATATATTTTCATATTGAATTCTTTGAAGAAAAATTGAAACTATGTTTCCATTTGAAGATGTGGAAAGCAAGTATAGTAATTTTTTTTATTTTGGATACAAATATCGGAAGATTTTTTTATATTTAATTATGTTTAAAGTTAATTTAATTAATTTTTCTTATACGTATTTTTAAATTTTATTTTTGAAGTAATTCACTAATATATTATAAATTACCTAAAAATCCCATGCATTACACGGATCAAAAACTGGTAATAAATAAATTATAATATTTTATTTAAAAGACATACAAATACAACAATCAATACTCGAATTATGAAAACTTAAATAGTACAAATTACTAAATTTTAAAATTTATATAAATATAAAATATATTAAATTCATTTATAATACAAATATATGAGTTATTAAATTTATATTAAATATTAAAATATATTTATTTGAACTTAACATTTGGGTTAATCTAATTAATACTTATAAGCAAGGGTCCAAGGGCTTACAGGGAGCCAAATTTTGTTTCCATGAGCCGAATTAAGATAGAATGAGTCACCCATACATTTTCTGCTAATAAATAAAATATTTATTAATTTTTTAATTATTTAATATTTTTAATAAATAAAATATTCTATAGTCTATACAATTGCTCTCTTGTCCATTCCTCCATCTATCTGCTAATTCATTTTCCAGCTCTTCGGGTACATTTATTTTCAGTCGGTCATTTTAATTTTTTTTTTCAGGTACCACAAATTTATCAGAGATCCAATAATCCCAAATTTGCAGCAATTTCACAATCCCAAAATTCAGCATGCTATCATTATCTATCTCTGGCAATCTGAGAAAAATGAAAAGGAGTGCCGAGAAGTCTCAACCAGCAGTTAATCAGCCACAGAATTCAACTCTTCCGGATCCTTCTTCTGTCAAGGCATTGAATTTGAAACCCAACTCCCTACTCATAAAGAAGAATGCAATTCACGTTAGAGGAAAATAAAAAGAGTAGAATAAGAAAAAATCTCATTGCAAAAAATTCCAAGCTTTTAGAGTTGACCCAATACCCATAGTAGAAAACAACAATTCTCAGCAAGAAAATTTTCAATTCCCAACGAAATAACCAGCTTAGCCTCCTTGAAAGTTTACATCTTTTTTCAGGCTAAAAACAAGAAACCAATATCTTCTCTGTGAATAGTTAGTGCCGAATCATTGCCATAGACGAATAGAAAGAGAAGAAGTAAAAAATTTTATATGCAAGGAAATGGGTTCTTTTTTTCACTCAATACTTCACAAAATCATTTTTCGGGTTTATAACTGAAAATAGTCTAATTACAATGTTAAATTTGAAAATCTTGATTGGATTATATGATTCTAGGAACTGGGAAATATACTTCAATATCTGACATTTAAATGATCATTGATAGAGGTTGTGAACAACCAGGCATCTAGCAAAACTGGCTCCTATGCCCTGGCTACCACCGAAGCAAAAGACAAACCAGCCAAGAGCAAGCAGATTGCTTACATACGGATGTTGAAAATTTTAAATATATGAATATAATATTTATAAAATAATTAAAATATAATAAAAATATATTTTTAAAATTAATATAATATAAATTATTAATATATTAAAATTTTTATAAATATAAAATATTTTAAATATAATTATAATAAAAAATATTACCTTCATTTAAAATTTTTAAAACCTCACCTTCAAATCTGATTCAGATTTTCAACATACACTTTGTCGATAGCACTGCTGCAAGCAGCATTTGCCTTTTGAGCACTACATCAAAGTAGTTTCCCAAAAAACGGGGGCAAGAATTGGGATTCCCACCATTTATATGCCCCACATTGAATCATAACCCTCGGTTTTATCAGACCCCGTCAGGCCCTCTTATGATGATAAAAAAGGCACCCTATCCATGATCTATGGACTGCAGCAATGCAGCAGCAGCCTGATGTCCGAGACTTAATAATGGTAGGATGCTCCTGGTTTATCTATGTTGATGTAACTTTCACCAGCTGTTTCTACCAAATGATCATATATTTTATGCTTGAATTTGATCAGTCATGAGTATGAAATTTGTGCATTTGTAGTATCTATCTTTCAGCAAACCCGAATTAACTAACAATCTCAAACCGACGGATATTTTTCCGAGTGAAAATATATTATGGGAGGGGTGTTGTTATGGAACATAAAAATGGAGACGGTAGAGAAAGATGAAGATACTTTTGGAGAGAACCATATGATCAATTTCAAAAAGCAATTGAGGAAATGAAGGGGAAAGCCAAATTACATTGTTTGGCAGTCACTTTAGTCACAAAGCAAAGCTAACGCTTTAGTGACATTGCTGGATGGATAAGATAGAGTTTAATCAATTAATTCATACAAAAATTTTTAAAAATAATATTTAATAAATTTAAATTTTGAATTTAAATATTTATAAGTTTTTTATTGAAAAAAACTTTATTGAACGGATGATTGTGGCCGATCTCTCCATCGGCAATTTGAACTCAGTATCGTTTTAACTGTAACCCTATGTGATGGACCCCAACCCCAAGCAAAGTGCCTCCCTGTCCCCACTCTTTGCATGTACATTAGTACAATGGTTTCAAAGGCAAGGGAAGGTAAGCCAACATATTACAGCACAACCCACGACATTCTTTTCCAGCCTTCCAAAATTAAAACATTTCCATTGTATTAATAATTAATTACAATTTTTGTGTCGTTTCCTGACAAATATTAATTTTTCCAAAAACAAATTCCTGGGACCTGACATTAGAAGACCTTTTTCTAATGCATTTTATTTTATTTTCTTTTGTTTTTTTAGCACAAGTCAACTAGATAGAAGATTTTACTAACGAGTTTATTATATATACATAATCTAAATTTTAAATAATATTTTAAAAGATTCGTTAACAAAAGTCTCATTTCACGGTAGTAAGTAGTAGCAGCAAGGCAACGTCAGATTAGTCCAAATCGATCCTAATTTGGTTTCAACTTTAAACATATATATACTGGTATTAAAGCCCGCTTCATTAGATATTTTAATTTTTTAATAAATTTTAATTAATTAATAATAAATTAAGTTTTATTATATAATAATTTGTATATAGAATTTAATTATAAATTTTAAATTAATTTGCAAGTTAACTTCTAGATGAATCAGTTTAAATATCTTATTTAAAAAATATAATAATTAATAAAATAATATTTTTAAAACTTTTTTTTTAAGTTAGTTGAGTATTAATTCTAAATCGATATACGATTTAACATGTAAACTAGTCATTTTAAATAAATCATTTAAAATAAAATAACTTTATTTAATTATTTTTAAGCAAGTTGGGTGCGGATTGATATGCGAGTCAAAGTACAAACCAATTTCTTCGAGTAAATCATTTTAAAAATAATTAATAAATAATTATTTTAACTTTTTTCTCAAACAAGTTGAGTATGAATTTCTAAATCAACGCGTGACTTAACTTACATATCAACATTTTTAATATATCATTTAAAAATTAAATAAAAATGATTGCTTAATATAATTTTTTTTATTTTCTTGTCGGGTTCATATCCTAAATCAATTTAGGAGTCACGTATAAAATAATTCTTTTAAATACATCTTTGAAAAATAAAATAATTTTTTTATTTTTTAACAAATTAATTATGAATTTTAAATCAACTATTAAATTAACATGCAAATCAAACTTTTAAATACATTATTTAAAAATAAAATAAAAATTTTAAATAACAAACTAAAAATAATTAATAAAATAAATTTTTTAATTTTTTGTGAGCAAGTAGAGTAAGATTCTAAATTGATTTGTAAGTTACTGCTTAAATTAACTCTTTTAAATATATAATTTAAAAATAAAAATATAAAAATAATTAATAAAATAATTTTTTTTTTCAAGTAGATTGAATACTTAAATTGATGAAAAAATTTCACATAATAAAATAAATAATTCCAAAATAAATAAAAATAAAAAGCTAAATTAAAAAGAGTTACAATAAAAAATAAAGCCCAACACGTAAAGTGCAAAATCTTCTTAATATATTATTTATGGTAATCAACCTGCTCACCAAAACTGTGGCCTACAATCCAAAAATCTTCTTAATATATTATTTATGCATCCGCCCGTATACATGTACACTCGCAAACACGCACATCGTGCAAGCCCACGCACGTTACAGCATTCGGTACATCTGTCGATGAAGAAACATTAAATTAGATTTATGCGGCGGCGCGAAGTCAGTTGGACTTTTTAATTATAATGTATTTTTTTTTTGGATATTTTTAATTATAATGTTAAAACTTAAAGAACCTGCTATTTAAATGACCAAGAATTGCATACCAATACTCGTTTACGTGCAATTTTATATGTTTTTTTTTTCTCTATGAGATTGTGTATATGTAAGTATAATAAAAATTATTAAATATATAAAAAATTTAAATAAAATATAATATATATTAAATATATCTTATTAATCATATTTAAAAATATAATATATATTTTATTTATTATATTATTTTTATATTTATCAGAACATATTAAAAATAAAATTGATAGGATTTATATTTGATAATTATGTCATTTTATTAAAAATAAAATTATTTATATATTTTTAAAAAAAATTTAATGATATGATTTATTGATTGACAATATATAAATTTACATACAATTTGTGTATCAAATACAAATTCATAATCATAATTAGAAATTAGATTTTCTTTTCCTATAAGCAATTAACTATTAATTCCACTAAGCTCAAAATGATTGTACTGTTTTAAGAATAATTATATAAACATAAACTTCGGGTTCCATTATAAGTCAAGTAAAAAAAAAATTAAATCTTCAATATATAAAAAACGAACTCATATATAATAATATCGTTCAATTTTTTATGTATCGATTAAAAAAGAGAAAAAAATAGGCGTTCTTTAAAGATTTGAAATTCAAACAATAGGTTTAGCATCCACGGAATTTTACATCAGCTTGGATATACATAAGACGCACTTTACAAACTTGGTACAACTATATTAAATCTTATTGCCAAAAAATACAGCAAATTTATACAAGGAAAACGATTAATGCCTAATAAGCTATTACTCACCATATCACAGAAGCTACCATTAGTGGCTCTTGCAGGCCACACAAGAAATGGGTCCACTACTTTTTGGGCCTTTTCTAAGGATTTAAATAGCATTAATTATTATACGATAAAATTATAATAACTAAAACACGATCTCATTATTCAATAGAATTTAAATGACGATCAAAGTATAATATGATGATCATTTTTTTATAATTTTTTTTCTTTCATATCGATACTTATCATTGATATTTATCAAAATTAACTATAATAATAACATTACATTTAATTTATAAAAAAATAAAATACGATCAAAAATATATTTAAAAATTATATCACCAAGGCCAGGTCCATGGCCTTGGGGAAGAAGTAATGTTTTATATTTCTATCTTTTCCCGGCGTATAAATAACAGGCCTCGCTTCTGCTTATGCTCGCACTCTTCGATTCACCTCCTTTTTCCTTTACCCAAAGCAACCCACCACAACAAGAGCAGTCTCTACTCTATAAAGAAACCCCCTAAAAAAATATGAGACCTATTATTAGTGGCGTAGCAGCAATAAAAGCACCATTGTCGCCACCGTCAATGGTGGAGCCACGCTCTGAATGGCACTCTCCGGTGCCCTACCTCTTTGGAGGGCTAGCAGCGATGCTGGGTCTTATTGCTTTAGCTCTCTTGATTTTAGCTTGCTCCTATTGGCGACTCTTTCATCGTTTGGACAACAACAACAACAGTTACGGAGCTGATGCCGAAAGAGATGCTGAAAATGGTGAAAAACAGGGTAATGACTGGAACAACCAGGTGAAGGCTTACGAGGAGAAGATTTTGGTTATAATGGCTGGTGAGGAAAGGCCCACGTTCTTGGCTACCCCTGCACTCACTAAAGCTTCCTCTTTTGGTGATAAAAATTTTAAGTTGGAGGATGACGAAGGATCGGAGGAAACTGAAAGTGGAGAGAAAGCGAAACAAGAAGTGTGTGATAATCATGAACAACTGCCAACAATAACTGAAAACTCAGAAAACCATGAGGACCAATAAAAGCCAAACCAAAACCAAAAATTAAACTAGTGAGCTTAGACTTAGATATTAGCTGCTCCTTAGTCTTTTCGTTGCTTTTGGGTTTTGCCAACTTAGTTCTGAGAAGTTGTTTGTTCCTTTGTGATCGTCGAGAAATGTAAATTTAGCTGATAAGATCGATAGACTGGATATGAAAGAGTTTTCATCACAAAATCCCGATTGATTACACCAATTTCCATGTATGAAGCAGGTTATAATTTCTTTGTATCATCAACCGTCCTTTTTATTTGCCTGTGACATCTTAACAGCAAAGGTAAGTGGTAAGAGAATAATAATTACTGAACAATCTGGATACACCCGTTAGCCTGCCTACTAAGACTACTTAATTTCAGAAAGCAAACTCAGGTACAAGAGGAATGAACCTAAATTTAAACCATCCAATAGTTGCCACGTCCTTGTGTCACGGGCCGGGCACGGATTGAGGTACGAATTGACTCTCGATTCTAGACAGATTTTTGAACCGTGACATTTGGACGAATTTCAACCGTTTTGAGCCGCTTGCTAGTGTAAAGATTATGCTATAAAATTTGATGGAAAAATCTTTTGTTTGTGAGATATCAATTCACTCTGAAAGTACTAAATTGGGAGGAATAATGCGAATAAAATGAGTCAAAGGACATATTCCTCAAAGAGTTCTCTCTCTTTTTTTTTTTTCCCCCCTACCCAGTTTCTCAGCCGTCATCCGATGTCTTGGCGGGGAAAGCCTGGAAGAGGAAGCGGGAGCGGCGGCCAGGGGACAAGAATCGAGAAAGTATGGAAAGTCAGGAGTTTTCTCTATTTTCTTGTGCTGAGCTGGAGACACGTACTGACCATTAATTGGTATCAAACCTTGAGCAGTTGAGCTGTCTGAATTACGCGGCGACCCGAAGCCAGTGTTTCTGCTGTTGTTGTTAAATTAAATTTCACTTTTTTGACGAGATTTACATACGATATTAATATATTATATATTTATTTTAGTTTAATTCGATTTAGATGTAATAATTTTTATTTTTAAATTTATTTATATTTATAAATATATAGTTTAACTCATTAAGATACATTCATTCTTTTTAAAAAAAATTAATATTTTTAATTTAATTTTTAATAATTATGTATATTTTAAAGTTTTCTTGTTAATATTATTTTAAAAATAAATTATACGGCTTCTATTATAAAAGTGTTATAATAAATTAACAACTAGCAAAATAAAATTATAACTATTTTTGTACATATATATATAATTATGTTATAAAAATATAAATTTTATAATAAAAAAATCTTTTTAAGTAGGGTTATGTTCACGTTGGATTCATGTAGGGTATTAACACACCACATGTTTGCCGAGGCTCTACCTAACCCAAAATATAGTAGCTTTTCTTGTTCAAATCTACTCAGATTTGTGAATAGGTAGTTCAAACCCTTTTAAACCAGTCATATTATATTTTTTTATTTTTAATATGTTTTTAATTTGATTTGAATAATAAAATATCTTTAAAATGCATGGCATGATTCTATTATAAAAGTTTTTTAATTAGTTACGAACTAGTAAAATAAAATTATAGCTATGCTTATAAATATAAAATTATATTATAAAATATAAGTTTCATAATAAAAAGAAGCCTTATTCTGGCTTGGCCGAGCTGGGTCGGGCTTCAACTCAAAACTCGTTGTTTAAGGTTTGACCTGTTTTTTAATTGAGTTTTTTTGCTCAAGCTCATTTTAAGTTTAATGTTATTATCCAAACCCTACAAAATATCAGATAGACCTTCGAATTTGGACAAATAGCTTAACTCTTGAATAGATCTAACAACAACATCAAACAATTGAAAATTTTTTAACTACACTTTTTTATCATATTTTTAACATATTTTTCTAGTCCAACTTTTTTCTAACTCAAACATTTCAACAGCAAGATTAAATTATCCCTTTAAATAACATTATTAAGTAGCGGTAATTTTAATTAGTTAGTACACTATTGTTGGATAGAAGATGATAATATTTTAATAAGTTTACATATTTAAATAAATAACGTCATAGTTTAAAAATTAAAAAAAATGTTATAAATGTTAAGATTCAAATTTAAATTTGTTAACTCTTATTGGTAAAAGGTATTTGAATGAACAAATTAATCCTAATTCAATAATTGGTCTGAACAGTGTTTCCTTGGTTTGCAACTTTCTTTATACGTAAACTAGCGAAATTCTGATAAATACCTTTAGAATACATAGAAAGGATAATCTAAACTTAGTCCAAAAGTGATGAATAAGATAAATTTTGGCTATATGAACGAAGAGCTTAATTTTGAATTAACATTTTAAATTTTTTTTAGAAATAACAATAGTTTACAGAAATTATTATAAACTATGTTGATTAATTTGCATTGAATGATTAAATAGAATGGACACTGCCCTGACTACTCCTAGCCTCTTTTTTTTTTTTATATAATTGAAGTTATTAGAGCTTGATCCCTAAGCAATGAAACTGAAAGTCTAGAGCTTTTCCGAAAGACCACTTGATTATTGGGACCCTTTGTCCCCTTTGAGATCATATGTTTTTCTGTATTTTGATAGTTTGAACAATCTTTTGGGCTTAGGGTTTTAGCTTTATTCTTAGATTTGAACTTGGGATCGGCTTAGTAGCAGACCAGTCCATATGGACTGGGTCATGGCATGAAAAAAATTGAATTTTATGTTCATATCCAAATTTGGCTACACTTATTCTACCTATTTAAACTCAAATTGTTGTTCATTCCATTAAAAATTTATTTTTATATTAATATTAATATATTTTATAATTAAATTTAAATAAAAATATATTAATTTTAAATTAAATTATCATTTTACATCGAGTCAAATTAACTTAAAAATCAAATCCAGATTCAAACTAAATTAAGTCCAGCGAAACGGGCTGCCTGACCTTTCCCCAGATCTACTTGGCAGTATTTAAGTGCCATGAGGGCTGAGCCATACATGAGACAAATCAATGGGTTTTTGATTTGGGTTGCCCATTGTGACTTTTGTATTTGAAGGTCCTTATACTGAATAGGTAATAGCCCAACAATAACGAGAAATAATTTTTTTTTTTTGTAATGAGAAAATTATTAATAAATGAAAGATTTTATTAACGAATCTTTAAAGTTACTATATGTAATATTATCTTTGATTAATGCATCAAAAATTAAAAATAATAAATAAAATAATCAATTTTTATCTTTAATACAATAATATTATTGTTTTACAAATATGTTAACTAATCTTAAAACGTATCCGCAATCCGTTAGCAAAATTCATAAATTAACGTATTTAAGTTTGATGCATAATAATAAGGGTTGCAATCAAATAAATAAATAAATAAGGCTTTTAGAGAGCTTTGATTAATGGGCTTGGAAAAAGGCTAGTATTTGGGCCGGAATATCGTTTTATTCTTCAAATTGGATTGAAAAAGCAAAATCATTCATTACCTTTTGAGCTGCATTTTATTTCGGTTAAGATGAATTTAATAAATGAAACATTTTTTTTTCAAAGAAAAATATTTTATTTCCTTTTACAAAGAAAGAATAAGTAGCGTTTTATTTGTCTAAATGTATCGATGCATTATATATTCTTTAAAATATTTAATATGATATATTTATGAATTTATTTATTATTTTTGAATTTTTTTACCGAAATTATGAGTTAGAAAATTCGAATAAACAACAAATTATACATTTAAAAGATACATAATCATGCACTTGAATTTACATAATTTAATTTGAAAGAATCTGTTCGTATTTTTCTTTGTTATTATTTTTTATTACTTTTCTAATAATTTATTAATAATATTTAATTCACCCATAAATTACAAAAATCATATTTATAAATTTAAAAATAGTCATTATAAAAAAATGAAAAAAGCCAAGCCGCGTCTCTCAGAAAAAAAAAAATTAAACTGCAAAGTGGGCTCCACACCCACCGCTGCTCTCATTTTTCATGCTCTCTTTCCCCGGCATTACGATCCTAAACCCAAAAACCAAAAAGCTCCTTTCGCTAGTGGGCTGGGTGGGCTCCACCTCCTTCTTCATTCTTCCTTCATCCCCGTCCTCCTTCATTTGAAATTGACAACTCTATTGACAACTATCTCCTCCTATTTTCAACCCCTAATAAATAAATCCATAAAATCCTTTATTTATTTATTTTGGCTAAGCCTCTTCCACGTGTTTCTTTGCCATTGGCCATCGTCTAGATCTTCCCCCGCCCCACAAATGCACATCCATTCTCAACGACAACTTACCTTTTAGCCGGGGGATCCCAACCCCGTCTCTCTCTCTCTCTTGGCACAAGCGGCAGAAAATAAAATGCAAACGAACGAACCCAACTTGAATTAAGACCAACTCAAAGTCACTAACAGAGAGAGATAAGAGACAAGATACAAACCTTTTTTTTCCCCGAGTTGTGGAAATGGCGTCTAAGTTGTGTGATTCCTGCAAATCAGTGTCGTCGATTATCTTCTGTCGCACTCACTCAGCGTTCCTCTGCTCCAACTGTGACTCCAGAATCCACGCGGCCAACCAAGTCGCTTCACGTCATGGTCGTGTTTGGTTGTGTGAAGTCTGCGAGCAAGCGCCGGCTCACGTGACCTGCAAGGCCGATTCGGCGGCTCTCTGCGTCACCTGCGACCGTGACATCCACTCCGCCAACCCTCTCGCGCGCAGACATGAGCGCGTCCCCGTCATCCTCTTCTACCACTCCGTCGACTGGGTCCCAGCCATCAAGCCCAACTGTGCCGTCAACTTCCTGGACGAGCGTTACTTCTCGGACGTGGATGGAGACGCGGACGTCAGCAAGGAGGAAGCGGAGGTGGCCTCGTGGCTGCTTCCCAATCCTAACCATAAGGCTGTGGAGAGTCCGGAAGTGAACACGGGGCACTTTGTGTTCTCGGAGATGGATCCATATCTGGATCTGGATTACGGGCCTGTGGATCCGAAAATGGAAGCCCAGCAGCAGAACAGCTCTGGAACCGATGGAGTGGTCCCTGTCCAAAGCTATAGCGTCCAAGCTCCACCGGTTAACGATCACTGCTTCGACTTTGACTTCGCCGGATCGAAACCCTTCGCTTATGGCTACAAACCTCACTGTCTTAGCTACAATGTAAGCAAGCAAAGCAGCTTTGTAAATATTACTATTACAAAGTATTACTACTATTATTGAATAAAAGTTTGAATTTTTGGGTTTGTTTTGCAGGGATCATCATCATCATCGTTGGACGTTGGGGTGGTGCCAGATGGAAGTGCGATGACGGACATATCAAATTCAAACCCGAACGGGAGATCAGGGCCAGAGTCAACACATCAGTCGATGCAGGTTTCATTAGCGGACCGTGAAGCGAGGGTGCTGAGGTACAGGGAGAAGAGAAAGAACAGGAAATTCGAGAAGACGATCCGTTACGCATCGAGAAAAGCTTACGCTGAGATGCGGCCTAGGATTAAAGGAAGGTTCGTCAAGGCCAAGCGCACTGAATTTGAAGTCGATGGCAGTAACATGATTTATGGATTCGGAGTGGTTCCTTCGTTTTAATTAGATGAACCTCGCCACTCCAATCTGCACCTCATATATCGATCTCCTTCTGCTGTAGTAATATTTTATGTTAAATTTTGGAATTTGAATTTTCAAAGTGTTTTTGTTTTAGTAATGAATAATGTGTCTCTAATTAAGTAAATGAAAAGAGGAAGGTGCTGTAATCCAACTAACAACAGAATCTGGACAATTGATTTTGTACAAGTTTTTATGTAGTTGTAAATCAGAACAATACCGTTGTTTGTTTGTATGTGGAGGGTGATGACGATGATTAAGTTTCTAAAAATCCAGGCTGGCTGGCTTTTTTCCTTTTTTTTTTTTTTTTTAATAATGTTGGTTAATATAGGGAATCAAAATTTGACACTCCATTGGATCATTGGTTTTATTATCTTGCTGGTGGGATAATTAACTCATAATCAGAAGAGGAGACGTTAGTCAAAGTTATTGCTTAATCTCTCTCTCTCTCTCTCTCTCTCTCTCCAACCATTTTTTTATCTGAAAATTAATTCATCACTTGAGTTGGTTAGATGAAGTGCCTGACTTTTATACTCATGAAAGTTTTCAATTTAGATTTTCATGATTATGAATCTAAGATACGATTTGGTTTATCGTAACAAATAAAGTTATTATGAAAGAATAAAATAAATAAAATATAGTTTGATGTAGCGAAATAAAATATTATGAAATTTGAATTTTCGATAAAAAAAATTAAATTTTTTATTTTATTCTATCTAAGATTAAAATAATTATTTAGTGGAAAGGTATGAAATTTTTATTTCAACTTTTAAGTGAAATAGATTAAAATTAATTATTTTATAAAATGAATATTTAATAATTTAAATAATTACATAATTATAATATGTTAAATTAATTTATAACGGAATAGATATTACAATAAATCAAATATGCTGTTAGCTGCTCTATTGATGCTACTGCAAGTGCGCTACCTTTTCCTAGGACAAATCAAAGGAAGCAAAAGAGGCATATGGAAGGAGGGGGGGCCGAATACATTAGGATTAGGGGTTTTGATTCGAATACATTATAAGATGTATAGAATAAACAGGATATAATGAATGGAATTTTGTGGGGGGTCGAAGTGGAAGGTTGAAGCAAAGATGGAGTAACGCTGTCGCTGGTGGAGCTGAGGGTGACTTCCACCCGTGTTCCATGTTATGACTTTTGTCTATGTTTGAGCTTTCTTTTCGTAAGTGGTCAATACTCGCATAATCAAAATCTCTTCATTTATTGGTCAATGCCGTACCCCACTCTTATTATATTCACATAAGTCAGCCATTACTTGATTTCATTATTGCAAGCTTTTCCTTGTTTTCATTTCTTTTTCCTTCTCATGTCTAAGATAAGTTTTTAATTTTTAAATAAATGAAGCTGTAACTTATATAAAGATGAGAATATAGATATTAAAATTTAAAATTTAAATTTGTTTGATGTTATTATAATTAAACGTTGGCCTCTAAGATAATATTACTCGGTCCATACGATTTTGCCTATTTGAGCAACACATCCTTGGTAAATGAAAATGACTGGATTTCTAAAGAAATCCCGCTAAGATTTTGGGTAATAAAATTCATGCCAACTCGAAATTCCATGGACCAACGCAAAACTTAGCAAAGCCAAGTTATCAGAGTTTAGGTTTTCCACTTTTCGTAGCTACTAGCTGGGCTGAGCTCTCTGCCAGGTAGAAGGATATTAACCATTAACCATTAACCATTAACCATCATCTCTTTGAAATATCTACAATAACCAACTAACAAATTTTTGGGCTTAGTGAACCCATTAAAAAGGCCCAAATGGCTTTGGACATTTCCGCCCATTTTCATCATTATCAAACGTCATGGAAAGACACCAATTTCAACAAAGGAAATTGACCGAAGTTATTTGTCACCGAAAAAAAATAAAAAAAAATTGGTCCAAGAATTTGGGTGCGGAAAAGATAGGTTGGTTAAAGCAAAGATTTTCAGAGTTAAACTGCATCATGCTCTTAAACTTTCAAAGCCACCCTCCCAAAAGTGACCGCATGTGCCTTATTAGAGAATAGCTTGAAAGTTGAGTTGACTCGCATGCCATCTTAATCTTACACGTAAAAAATAAAATAAAATAAAATAAACATAGTGTGAATATCATAAGTTCATAACTATTCTATCTCCTTATCTCTGTTTAATTCCTCACGATAAAAAAAAAGGTGTTACTAACAAGTAAAATATCGTTTGTAGACTTTACCACCTTTAAATAAAAGAAAGAACATTAAATTGAAGCAGCATCGAATCAGAAGGAAACAAAAGGAAAAGTCATCGTTAGACTGTTTTGTGTTGCAAAAGAAGTAGAATATTATATGTTAGGCCATTGCCGAGAAAATTTATGACTCTACACGTAAAAATCCAATGCAAAATCAGAGGACACTTAAGATAAAATCTATGTATGCAGAAAAATAAAAGTAAATAATTCAGAAAATCTGCTTCTTTCATATGTATTAGTGCTGCAAAAAAAATAAAAGTTCATTGAAAAATTAAATCTTACTTACGACACAATAAGCAGTTCTAATAGCTAATAAAATAAAATTATTAGTAAGATTTATATTCGATATTTATTAAAATAAAATTATTTATATTTATTTTTAAATATTTTTAAAAAATAATATCATATTATGATTTATTTACCGTGTATATACTCTTACTTATTAAATATAAACTTTTATTAATAAAAAAATTTCTTTAATAAATAAAATCGAATTATGAGGTGGTTCGACCCTAATAATGGTGATAGCCAAGCTGTTAAAGGCCCAAAAAAGAAAAAATTCTCGTTATTATTTCAAACGAATAAAGATGCCAGCTTCAGATAGATCATGCCGATGATATTCCCTTTACCTTTAGTTCCAATTCGCATGAGCAACCCTTTATTTTTGTGCTCTTCTCTGGCATGCTCTCATCATCAATGGCTTCTATGTCGCACATCATTATTATTTCATATTCTCCTAACAAATTACGGAAATTTTTAAAGAAATGAGGGAAAAAGAGAAAATTTAAAGCGTGAGTGACCAAAATTACGGCTGCTCTTCCAGCTAAGATAGTGGTTAATATATAGTTGGATGTATTATTTTTATTTTATTGTAAATATATATTAATGATGGTATATTTTGATATATCGTTTTAAGTTTATCGAAGTTTAAATATTTTTAATATATATATAAAATATATTTTTAGATATGAAATAAATAAAATTAAATAAATTTTGTATATTAAATATTCATCAATTATATACAATGTTTAAAAAAATTTCATCAAATATAAAAAAATCAATATTAGTTAGATAGTGAGACTAAAATTTTTTAATGATCGTTAAATTTATGAATAATTATGTATAATATTTATCAAATTTATGAGTAATTATTTAGAATATTAATTAGATTTAAACTCAATATTGATTTAATTTTTTTTATAAATTTATATTATGTACCGATCGATACAATTATTTTAATCGATATAATCGAAATAGGTTGATACCTACTACACGAACAATACAAACTAAAATCAAAATCAAAATTAATTAATTATTATCGATATTATTATATATCAAAATTGATACGTATCGATAAATACAGTACCAATAACAACGACTCCGGCGGACATTAAACTCGTTTTATTGCACTAAAAATTACAAATTCAAATAAAATCAAAATAAAATTATAAAATACTTCATTCTGTTTTCGCGTCGGCATTTATTTTATATTAAAAGCGCACGAGAAGCAGAAAAGAAGAAGAAAATACCTTATGCCCGACTTAGCAAAAGCACCGAGGCTCCGTCGCGGAAACTGCCAGTAAATACTCCGTAACTGGTTCGATGGTAACTTCCAAGTCAATTCCCGATTGGATTGCTGAGTCAATCAACGGTGGATCGTTGCGAAAAGTCAACCTTGATAATGGAACCAACGGGTGGGCCTCAACCCCCGGGGATCTATTCTCTCTACGTTCTATAAACTACCTGACTAAGCGACAAAAATCGTCCGCCGGCGAATCACTACTCACTCCCCTCGGTATGGACTGGCTCAAGTCCACTTCCAAGCTCGACAACGTCCTAGCTCGTCCCGATAACCGTGTTTCTCAGGCGTTAAGAAAAGCTCAATCCCAAGGCAAATCCATGAAAAGCTTCGTTTTTGCCGTCAATATCCAGGTCCCAGGCAAAGATCATTACAGCGCTGTTTTCTATTTCGCAACAGAGGATCCTATCCCTCCCGGATCGTTACTTTACCGGTTCATAAATGGTGACGATGCCTTCAGGAACCAACGGTTCAAGATCGTCAACCGGATCGTCAAAGGACCATGGATCGTCAAAAAAGCGGTGGGCAACTACGCGGCGTGCTTGTTAGGTAAAGCCTTGACGTGTAACTATCACAGAGGAGCTAATTACTTGGAAATCGACGTGGATATTGCGAGCTCGGCAATTGCCAAAGCGATTTTGCACCTCGCATTGGGATACGTGACCAGCGTAACAATCGATATGGGATTTTTGGTGGAAGCGCATACCGAGAATGAGTTGCCGGAAAAGTTGATCGGTGCGGTTAGAGTTTGCCAAATGGAGATGTCCTCGGCAACTGCAATTGACGCACTTACGCCACCGATTCCGACATCGGCGGCTCGTGGAATGGGCTGTTCTAAGGTTAATCACCACAAATCCAGCGATGATGATGATGATAATAATGACAAATGATGCAACATAGGTTAATCTTAAAACCATTTTGTTTTTTCCTCCTCATTTTTCCATTTAATCTGTTCTTTCTCATAATGTGAACTGTAGTCAATTCCTTTTGGTGGGGAATTGATGGGTGGATGTAGATAATAAAAATGGACAGCAACAAATAAAAAATATGCTCCGATTTCCATTTCTTCTGGTATTAGTAGTTTTTTTCTTCCTTTAGATTCTCATATTTCGCCGCTTTGTTAACAACCCATGTTTATGTAAGTAACAAAATATTAAAACTCAAATTAATTTTAATGGCGTTCTTGAAATTCTTACTCGCAAAATCCTTAATGTATATATTATAGTAAAGCTTTGTTAACAACAGTGAAGAGGAACCATAAATATATATATTAGAGTAGAACTTCCTAGCCTTGAACTTATTATAAAAGATTCTATATTTATTTTTGCCGTTAATTCCTATATACCACTCGACCTTTTCGGCTGCATGCATGCGATGCGATGATGTCTATATTATTGTTAATGGATTTTAGAGATTGTATATTTGTGTTGCAAATTATTGGTCATGCTTTCTATTTCTAATTTGTTCTATATTAAAATCGAAGGGTTTGGCTAACTCTTTAAGGTTAAATACTATATTTAATATTTAATATAAAAATATTTATCATAAATAATAACTTAATTAATCTTTAACTATAGTGTTTAGCAATTATTCAACCTTCCTTGGGAATTGAGATTCTGGCTAACGCCTACTAAAAATGAGTTAGTGGCGTGCATGCGGTTGTTAATTATTAGGCCATGTAAAGTTAGATGCTAATGAATGACTGTTTTCTCAATAGAAAAAAATAAAATGTCCAATAAAAATTTTTTTTATACAGTAGCGGTCGTGATGAAGAAGAGAGAATTATTAGCTTTAATTTATTTAGTTTGTCTTTGGCTAATTAATTCAGATTTCATGTTGGCTGGCTACAACCTTTTGTTCTTCATTGGGGTTTAATAATTATTAGAGTTTACTTTCCTTCATCTTCTTGATTCTGAATTCAAATCCCTTCTTTCACTTAATTATGAACTTTCACTTTATACATATATAGGGAGTTTGGAATCAAGGCGACGACTAAAACTGAAACTAGACAACTGCGTGGGAATATTTGGGATGGCAGCTCTTTGCCCGTACTGAAATGCCAGTTGAAAATTTTCTTTAGCTTTTTTAAGTACTGAGTAGTGACCCAGAAATAGAGGATACGTGGGGCTAATTTATTTGGGATGGCAGCTCTTTCTGCCATGTTTGTCATCCCATATATATACATATAATATTTGATTGGTTTAAGTACTGGAGGGTTTTTATTGGTGACTCACTTGGGTCATTGTCTCCTAGCTAGCTGTATTGCTTTTGGTATCATCAGTGCTGCAAATTATATAATAATATCCCCTCAGTGCCAGGAAGGCCAGATTTTGGTAGCAATGGATGCCTAAAACAACCGGCGTCTGCTGCTAATACATAATATCCACTTGCATCACAAGAATCCAGCAGAGACAGTTGGAGTATGACAATCCAAATAACAGGCTTAATTCTCCTCATGATCTTCTATCGGTTCCAATTTTTTTAGAAAAGGGCAGAACAAGTGACTTGAGAAACCAGACCCAATTGTCCCGGATTATTCTTTTTTTAAACGCTTTTACTTTAATGATCAAGTATGGACTGTATGCATTGAATGGCACATATAGGGGGCGGCTTCTAGTCGTAGATCCTGCAAATGAGTGCATCCCTTATTTCATGGTTCATGCATTCCTCATCAAAATCGTTGAAGATCGTAAAACACATGACTACAATGAGAAACAATGTTTCATGCATAAATCTTAATTTCTGGGAATTTATTAATTTATTTATTTATTTATGTCTTTGAATTTCTGGGGTCAACGGTTCCAGTATGTTACCCGGAGTTTTACAACTAGGATTCATTCAACTTACTGGAGATTTAAAAGCGAAAACTGCAACATTTTCCCAATTCAATGTGGCCGAAGTTAACATAAAAAAAGAATTCAAGGAGTTTGACAATACCCGTATTTGAGTATTTACCTTTTGTACTTAGAGTGAAACCTGCTGCAGAATGCCAGAATCCATTCATACTAGAGATGCATTGAAGATTCTGTTGCCCACAACAATGTCGTTAACAATGGTGAAAAATCCAATTGCCAGAATCTGCGAACCACTCTTTTGAATGGAACTCGGACTGTTTTATGTCTGAATATTACTCACCGGGACTATCTTACAGAATGAAATAATTAAAGACACTGGCATTGACTGCCACAAGAACTTGAACAAAAGATTAAAAACATAGAGATTCAGCAAATAATCAGATTATGAACCACCGATCACCAAAAAAGAAAAAAAAATCGACAATATCTCTAATCACTGATATGAAAGCTTATAGTTTGCCGTGCGTCTTTAGCCTTTTGGCACCTAAGCAAAGACAATGATGTGGTGATTCTCCTCAATAGTTCAGTTGACGGTCCTTTTCTTAATGTGAAATAGCTCCAAACTTGTGTATTTGCCTTCTTTTACCTTAGTCTTGCAACAGGTCTTCATAAAAATTTGCCATTGCTTTGCCGGTATGTTAGGCTTAGAACAACTAAGCTGAAAATAAATTTTTCCTTAATTCTTCCTTAGCGGGGACCTTAATGACAATGGCTAATGACATACAAGAATGCACCACAAAACAATTAAACTAGTGAAAACACAGGCCTCTCTGAATGAATATATGTACTCACCTCAGCAGGTTGATCTTCACACCTACTTCAAGAACAAATACAGAAATAGTGCGGTAGCAAAGAATGACATGAAAAGAGGCCAAGAGACTCATGGAACACTGCAAGTTCTTTCGGTTGCGGATTCATCAGCGCTTCCTCACAACCTTCCGGGTTGTCATATAGGAAACTTAATTGCAGCACTTTGGGTGCATTGAGGCAATATGTAGGATGGCCCCAATGCCAAAATCCTAATAAGTACTGAACAGTGTGAGGAAAATCTCATATTTGAACTACAAAAACTGCTTTGAATCTGGCAGCTGGAAGTCACCAAAATTTTCTCTTCGGGGACAGCTGTAACTTGTAGCCAATTAATTTGAATTAAAGATGAATAAGCAAGAGGTTTGACATCTTTTGGAACGCATTGTCTCTTCATTATTTGCACATCCTTCAGAAATTCCCTGCACTCAGCAGCTTTACGTCACAGTATCCACATGTCTCATCAAACTCAGATATCAAAGCATCTAAACCAGTATCAGTATCTAGCCATGTGATTTCCTCCATCAATCCCCCTAACATTTGATATATCTCTTTACAATGAGGATGTGACTGATCTTCAGCATTGAAAGCATGCACCTGATTCTTAATCTCTATCCAACTCCAGCCAGGAACCTTTTTGACTCTTCTCTCCCGCATCAACCTTGTTAGAATAGCTTTTTCATCCCATCTCCGCAGATGTCCATACATATGAGAGAGTAGAACATAAGTGCAGTGCTCTTCAGGCTCTAGTTCTAGCAGATGGCTGGCCACCTGGGTAGCTAATTCTATGTCACCACAAACTCTACAGGCACCCAACAAAGTCTTCCACACCATTACGTCAGGTTTAAATGGCATTGATTCAATTAAGGATTTTGCCTCATCCAATCGCCCAGCCCGCCCAAGTAGATCAACTGCACAAGCATAGTGCTCCATACGCGGTGGAATCCGGTAAACTGATTCCATAGATTTCAGAAAATTCAAGCCTTCTTCCACAAGACCAATATGACTACATGCAGTTAGAACTGCAACAAATGTTATATGATCAAGCCTCACCTTTCTGTCTCTCATCAGGAAGAATAGGTCAAGGGCAATACTGCCCTGCCCATTTTGCGCATAGCCAAAAATTATTGAATTCCAAGAAATTGAACTGTTTTTGGGAGTCTCCTCAAACGATTTTCGAGCATCTTCAATTATCCCACACTTGGAGTACATGAAAATCAATGCACTTGCCACAAAATCATTTGTCTCAAAGCCTGATTTAATTGCCAAGACATGAACCTGCCGACCTAATTGAAGTGTTGCTAAATCTGCGCAAGATCTAAGAACAGCAGAAAAGGCATAGTGGTCAATCTCCACCATCACAGATCTCATCTGCCCAAAAAGTTTCAAGGCATCTTCACTCAATCCAATCTGGGAAAAACCAGTCAAAATGGAGTTCCAAGAGACGCGATCCTTCAATTCCACGGACTCAAATAATTTTAAAGCTTCTTCCATAGAAGTATTATTTGACTTGAGATACATTGCTATCAATGCATTGGAAATAGGCACCGAGTATTCCAATCCCCTCTTGATAACAACAGCATGCAAGGATTGTCCATGACTTTTGTGTGCTTTTTCAAAACAAGCACTAAGGACACTAGTGTAAGTATAGATGTCCGGTTCCAACCCCAACCTTTGCATATCCAGAAAAAGTTGAAAGCCAAGTTCTTCTTTCTCGTGAACCAAGTAAGCAGCTAGCATGGAATTCCACGTTACCAAATCACGCATGCCAATTGCACCATCAAACACTTTCCTAGCATCTGCGATTGAACCACACTCTGAATATGAGGTTATCATCGCATTGCACACAGTATTATTAAATACTAGCCCATGTTTTATAATCTTGCAATGAATTTGAATTGTCAGTTTATAAAACTCAATATCATCAAGCAATGTAAGAAGAGGAGCAAATGTGCCATCCTCAACCCTCACTCCCTCCTTCTCCATACAATCTAAAAGCCAAAATGCAGTGCTACGATCACCCACTTGTGAAAAGCCAGCAATCAAAGCATTCCATGAGATGGAATTAGGTTCTGGTAAGCATTCAAAAACCATGTAAGCATCTTCGACCTTCTCGCACTTGGCATACATATCCAAAAGAGCACTCCCTGCATATACACTTTCCTCATAACCCATCTTAATAACCATAGAATGCAGCTGTTGGCCTACTTCAAGTCTATAAGAGGAAGCCACACCCTTAAGCAAACTCCCAAAGGTATAGCCGTCAAAATCAAAACCACACCTTTTCATGTTTTTTAGAGTGTCGCATGCCGTTTCTAAATTTCCACAATTTACAAACCCAGCGATCATCGTGTTCCAAGAAACGGAGTCTCTGTGGGGAATTTCGGCGAACAGCTTGCAAGCAATATGTATCTCTTTGCATCTCGTATAAGCGTTTAAGATTTTGTTGGCAGTGTAAACAATGGCGAGAGTCCCCAATTTGAGAGCGCAACAATGGGTTGTCAAAAC
This sequence comes from Adansonia grandidieri, assembly GCA_038382065.1. Classification (NCBI taxonomy): domain Eukaryota; kingdom Viridiplantae; phylum Streptophyta; class Magnoliopsida; order Malvales; family Malvaceae; genus Adansonia; species Adansonia grandidieri. Next base: position 2,061,073 of record JBBYHK010000020.1, on the reverse strand, counting down.
CTTGTAAAACGCGCAAGCAGAGCCCTCGATGATTGAGTTCAGCGGCCGCCTCATACATGGGTAACTATTTTTTTCTTACCTATAGACTATTCCTCAAGCTGCTAACTCTAGTTTGCAGTATTATTCAACTTTAGTTTTCAAAGTGAAACAAGGAAACAAAAAAAAAAAAACACAAAAAAAGAAAAAGAAAACAATATCCTTTTTACAATTTAAAATTAAAATTCATCTTTTAAAAGGTTTGATTAATAATCATCTATGAGCAAGAATTAAAATATTATTTTAAAATTTTTTTTATTTAATATATTATTTTTATTAAATTTAAACAAATAATGCATTGATTACTTTTTATTTCTATAAATATTATTTTAATAAATATCAATAGATATTGACTAATGTTTTAAAAAATAAAAAAAATTTAATAAAATACATATTGTTTAAGTTTTGCTAGACCTATAGATTTTTTTTTAAACGTTACTTGTCATTTTTAATACATTAAGAACCTATAACATTAGCACCAATGTATGTTAACAAATTTTAATAAGAAAACAAAAAGTAGCATTAATAGTTTATTTAACCAGTCATTCTGGCCTTATGGTTATGGCCTTTACGCTTTATTTTGACCTTTTGGGCCTAGCCACTAGCTCTTTCCTACTCGGGTCACATCATTGAATTATGGTATGAATGATATAATCTTTTCTTTGCCTAGTTAATATATTTTAACAATGTTAATTAGCTAAACAAGGAATTCTTTTTTTTTTTTAATTTAATCGAATTAGTTCCAGGCAATGATTAGATTTCTCCAAAATATACTAGCTAGAGGACAACGACAACATCGAATAAACAAATTTTTTATCTCTAATATGTAATATGAACATTGTTACAAGCACACAGAGCCTTTATTTGGGCAGTAAAACAGGAATCACACTGTTATGATGCATGCTGAAGGATGCCTTCTTTTATGTATATCTTCACCTCTAATTAGCAAATGAACAAGACTGTCGGATTTCCCCTTCATCATCTGTTTTTACGCCAATGGTAGTGAGCTTCAAGAACGACTCCCCCCAACTCCTGAAAAAGCTTTCTTGGTCATTTGCAAAAGCTTCTACTTGCTGCCTCGTTCTTCCATCCTCTGCAAGAACGGAATCTGACTGAAACAACCCCTTGTGGGCTAAAAGATTGATATAGTACTGATTATCGAATGCAAAAGATGTCTCGGGATCATTGTCGACAGTGTTGGATGCGGCTGCACCTGCTGGACACTTTTTCATGAGCTTTTCTGCATAGGTACCGTCTAAGGATGAGTCAATCAGGGTAAGCTTTCCCTTGGAGTCCTGTTGGAATCGATCACTGAATGCGCTACAATGAGCTACTCCTATAGTATGGGCACCTGTAAAAATGCCACACGGTGAAGCCATTAAAGCATCTATCAGAAACCAGCTATGTCGCTGTAAATTATGGTTTGACTTTTAGGTCTATGGTACGTGACTTTTTATTTTTTTTTAAATATTTGTGTCTTATCAGACACAAGTATAGATAAAATACTCTAAATATTTGAAAAAAATTTATAAAAACTAAATATACTTATTTCATATAAATACAAATATCTGACACTCGTCCCAAGTGCGAGTAAGAGTGTCAATGGCAATCTTCAATATTCTAGATCTCCAGTGTCTTTTTCCCATTTATTTTTTTTTTAATCTTTGGTTAGATGTTTAAGCTTCCAACAAAATTTCGGTTAATCTTGTACAACAGCCTAAGTTATTACCCTTAACCAGAGGTGCATTTTAAAATAGAAGAAAATGGCCGTTAAAGAATGTTGTCGTTTTGCTTTTATTATTTCAATGAATACCTGATAGAGTAACAAGGTCATCCATGGACAGGCCTTTAGAATTGAAGAGCTTTATCATCTCATTCATGGTAAAACTTGTATCAACGATATTCGGCCTGACATTTGCAGCATTTGATATCCTCCCATCTCTCCTTCCAGTTGGGATCTGAACTGCAGGTCCCCCAGCCTGTTTCCAAGATCACTATGATTTAATCCCTCCAACCAAAGATGCATGCAGATAATTAAGAGTAAAGTGAAGATAAAGGACTAGAGATTTTACTATTGCAACCGCATCTCTTGCAGCCAAGGCAATGATATCAGCACATGAAACGGTTCCCGGACAGAAGATTTCTAGCACCCTTTTAGCTGAATCAATAACTGAAAATCCTCCGAGAGAGGTATTCGCCGGATCACTTCGTTCTGTCCCATTTCCTTGTAATAGTACTGATGCATCACAACCCTGAAGAACATGACAAACGAAATGTTAATTACACTTAATAGCAACCATTTATTTGGGTTGGTTTTGGAATGGCCGGTCAAAAATTTTCTTTCAATATTTTGATCACTTATAAGAAAAAAAAAATATATCATGCGAGATGCAAATTTCAAGGTGATTAAGGCGTTTAAGCAAATATTGGGGAGTGACCTCCACGAAACAGTCGTGGAACAACAGGCGCAGTAGTTTCCCAGGGACGGTTGGATCAGAAGAGGAAGCTGATCTGACTGTGCTGCTAACCATGAACTCCGCAGCCGGACATGACGTTGCATAGAAGTTGAAGAAGAGGCTAGCCTGTAAAGGAGAAGCAGCAAAAGAGAACAAAACAAGAACGAGAAGAGTGCACAGATACTTCATTGAAGCCCTGATTGTCTTAGCTTAGCTGCATAACTAGTACTTGTTTGGTCTTTGCTCTATACTTGGTACTGATGCACTGCGAGTAAGAGGTGGTCAACAGGCTACTGGCGAAAGGTTGCCATGCCGACCGCGCCTCATGAATTTCCTCTATTTAAAGCCTGCATTTATGGGCTCCAGCCTCAAGCAGTAAAGCTGATGTCAGAGCGGTAGACGAGTTAAGTCGCGCATTTAGTTACTCTGGGCAAACAAACATTTAAGATCACACTTCCAAGTTCCAAATTCCACCAGGCATTCCCCAAATAAAAGTTTCTAAAAGCTAAATGGTCATTTATGTGTATTACGGTCTCCATAAACCCAAAGTTTCTTCCACTCGTTTTAGTCTCATCTTTTAATAAATGCTCAAGAAAACGAAGACAATTTGACCAAATGACATTAGAATTGGAGAGTAGGTTTTGACCATCACAATGCAAAGCAAATGGTAGTGAAAGTTTTTCATTTCTTGGATAACCTTAAGAAATGACTTCACAGCTCTAATAATCCAACTACCATTTCATCTGTTGAATTGATTGCTAACAGAAATTGCAATATTTCATTAATCTGCCCCTCCCCCCTTCTTTTTTCACTTAAAATCTTATTGCAATATTTCATTAGATTTTACCTCCTAATGTCTTTGCTTGAAACATTGCAGTGAAGAAAAAATACATATTTTATCAGCAAACTACAGCGAAATAACGAAACGAGAAAGCAGAGGAAAATGAAGCAATCGATAATGCTTCAAGTGTTCCAAAAGTTGGAGTTTGCTAGAAAAAAATGATTTTCATTTTTTCTTCTGGACTTTAAGTTGTACATGAAAATTGGGGTACAAAATTTCTCTGCCTAACCAGCTGATGGGGATCATGGACAATCTTGAATACAGCCTCCGGCCTTGCCAGCTGTAAAGCATTTTGTGAGATGGACTTGAGTTCATCTGCTTTTGGACCAAACCATAGGCCTACAATATTGGCTATCTCTTTTGGTGACTTCGAAAATTTCCCACATCCATTTTCCACCACATAAGGAACATTGCCAACTTCCTGTAAAAATGGAAAACCAAGATTTTAATTGTTCTTTGGCAAAAATGTTAAAACTCCACTATAATTTTTCAAGATTCTTTTGCACTAACCACATTGACCTTCTAATGGTATAGTATTTAACCCAAAACTGGAAATAGTTTCATTGTTATCCCCTATTTTATCTCCTTCCATTCATACCATATGGATATGGGTAAAGCAAACCATCCCCGTTGTTTTGTCCTTTGAGAAAAGAAGCCTCAATAGAGAAAATGTGTCTTTTACTTTATAAGCCACAGTCAATAGCCTTCGCTAATCAATATGGGATTGTTATTTGCCGGCTACTTTTTTAGTTTACATAATAAGAAAAAATATATTATACTTCTTTTTGATGTTTTGGTTATTTTATACATGTATATATTTTACAACAATGGAGGATCACTTTTTATAAGTCAAAACTTTTATATAAAAATTCAAAACAAGCAATTATTATGATTTCCAAAAGAAAGTCAATAGTAAAAAAAAAAAAATCACAATCGTAATATATTTTTTAAAATTTGAATGATTAAATTCAAATTTTGATAACTTTAAGTGTATAAAAAAAGTATCATTTATATTTTCTAATCCATGGATAAATAAATGGTTATATGCCTTTGATTAATCATAAATATAATTTGATGTTTCAATTAATATTGGTAAGAAAATAATAAAGAGAAGTTGAATTCCCATATAAAGATAGAAATATAGGGGACAAATAATGTGGAAATAAATATGTTATCTTACAATTATCATTTAATGGGTAAAAATTGATATTGTTAAATAAATCTTTGAGTGATGTTTTTCTGACATATTAAAGTAGTGTTATTTAATATTTATTATATTTTAAATTTTATGTGATTTTATATTTAGATTGAATTTTTTAATTTATTATTAATTAATTTTAAATTGAATATTTAATATGTTATTAATTAATTTTTTAACTTAAATTTTATTATATTTTTTCATATTGATTATTATATATTTCGAGTTTATACATTATAGGTTCTTTGGTCTTTGTCTGCATGTGATTGAAATACGTTAATGCGATGTTATGGTCCATTTGCCAATATTATATTTAATTAAAATATTAATTGATTTTAAATTAAATATTTAAAATTTAAAATGATTTTTTTGGGGGCATATGATAACTGTTTTTCAAGCATTTTAGAATTTCTGTATTTCACAAAAGTGTAGAAGCGTCAGGAAATGCTCCCATCACTCCCTCCCATGCGCTAAAATCCACCATCTTAAAACAAATTTCAAAGGCTTATATCATAGGAAAATGTCTTGTCCAAGTGACAATTTCAAAGAATATTTGCACCAAACCCCAATCCCCCTTCCCTTTGATGTCAGAGCTAACAATCATGCATATTTCTTGCAACGTGGCAGATTTCGATGCACTGCTTGACTTTTACTTTAGTGTGACTCAATGGGAAACACGCCGTACTTAGACGAAGGATAAGGACAAGACTTTTGTAAATTTAAAGATTTTATTTTAATTATTATTTAAAAATAATATTCGTAATTTCAATTTAATTATAAAATTTAATATAAAATAATATTTTAATCATATAATAAATAATAAAAATTTTAAATCAATTCAATTTAAATTTAAATTTAAATAAAAATTTTTAAAAATTTTCATTCGATTCGATTATTTTCTTGAGAAAATTTCGGATCAATTTTTCTTATGGGTTCTACCTAGGGTGCCATCCTTAATTAGAACTATTATCTCTGGAAGACTTGTGGAAAAGATGATTGGGCAAACTAATTATTAAGTGATGAAATTTCTTGCTATTGAGTCAACCAACATGTTCCATCCTCTTAAAATAATGTATACTTTTGGAAAGGAGGGTTATTAATCAATGAATTTTATATGCTAATACTCACTTATTGGCAGACATGATTTATGGTTTTTTTGACGAATTTGATCGATACATGGTCCATTGTACTATTTCATCACCCTTATATTCTTGCATTAATGATGATAAAGAGGCAAAATTTTTAGATAAAACGTAAAACCATAAAAGAAAGGAAATAAGATAAATTTAATTAATCGGACTTATATTATATGCATATATTATTATTAAATTAGATGACACAACTTCGTTAAAATAAAATTATTTATATTTATTTTTAAAAAATTTTAATGAAATGGGCAATCAAATTAATCGATAATATATAAATTTGTAATTTGATTTTTTTGGTTCCATGTGATGCATCAAATATAAACACTAATTAATTACTTACTATTTATAAACACCTATATAGTTTTGCAATTTTGTATATAAAAAAAATCTAAATTAAAAGTTAACAATCATTCAAGTTATTGTCGTATTATTGCAATTAATTGAATTCTCAAGTACATCTATTTTTCATCTAATTAAACCCTCAAATATTCAAATACCCATTTTAGAAGATTATGATGTTCAAAACAAAGTTTTATAAAAAAAAAAAAAAACTTTTACATTTGGCCATTTAAATTCCTTTACTTATTTTTCATTTAAAAAAAGGGGTTATTTATCAACTTTTCGACACAAATACAATCTATAGTGATTATAAACTTTGTTAATAATAATAAAAACTTGGTAAATATTTTGAAAACATTCGTTCTTGACAATATATAACAATGAAACCGATTTTTAGCTTCCGTTTTTGTAACTTGTTAGACAATTAAAGCAAAGGAAATTTGAGGTTTGCTTTTGTTAAAAAGCACATGTCAATTCCCGGCGGCTAGCCGGCTAGCTCAGAGTAACGATCAATCCACATCGCTCTGAGTACCCGAAAGCCACACACAAACAGTCAACGCGGTTGTTCTGGGAGTCTACGTTCAATTGCACGTCTTTGTAATAGATCTAACAGAAAACATATTTTAATATACATTTAATTATTATTATTTTATGTAAAATAAATAAATAAATAATTTTAATTTTTTTAAATTTAATTTGCATGCTTTATATGACCGAAACATTAAAGATATCAGTTAAATACTTAAGTTAAAAACATATAAATCAGATAAAAAATTACAAGGAAAAGTAAATTCAGAATTAATTTTATCACTGATATAATTAAATTTTTTATATGTATTAAAAATTAAATATGGATGAAGAAGCAATTTATATGTACATGTAATATTTTTCCAAATTGCATACATTTGATATTCTTGCTTTTCATTCTTTGCTTTATATATATATATATAGACACACACAAAGTATTCTCATTCAAAATGCCACTGCGGCGGAAGAAAACACCAATGAAAAGAGCCACCACACATCCGAAAATGAAAAGGTGGCAAAGCTGAGAACTTCTTGCCAGAAAATATAATTCATGATTTTCAGAAATTTTTTTTTTTTAAATGTCATCACAATTTAAAATAAAAATTATAAAGTTTATAGTTCATAGTATTTGGATACGCAATGCCTTTTGGAATTTAAGTCAAACTAAAATAAAAAGTTGAAGAACGATCCAATGATATCATTCTTAGACGAAAATAAGGAAAATATATATGAAGAAAACCAAACAAATATGCTGTTAGACCATAACTTCATTTTGGTCCTCCGATGCCAACGCCAATAATGCAAAATTAATTGGAAACCGCGTGAATTAAATTCATCTAGTGTTTACAAAATAGCATATAGTATTAAAGTCAAGATTAATTAATTAATTAAACGCTGAGGATTGAAAGAATGAATGCAAACATATAAGTTTGTCGGGTTTTGTTAACGAATATTTTTTAAGGTATGTTTTTTAAAATTAAATAATATATTATTTATGAATTTACTTATTTAGTACTTATAAATATTGATTTAAGGTTTAAATTCTAATATCGTGAAAGTATTACATTTAATACATTATTTTTCCGACTACCGTTTCAACTTAAGTTTCATAACCTCTGTGTAAAATCTTTAATGTATTTAAATTAGTTTTCGTAATTGTTATGGCTTGTATAACTAATCACATCCACCGTTTTAACTTTGAAATGGTAAAGTGCAAAAATATAACCATTGTTTTAACAAGTTTCATGAAAAAGTCAAATACAGCTGCAAGAAAATGTTAAACAAATATATTAATGGATCCAATTAACTGATATCATAGGCAATTTTAATTATTATTTTTTAAAAATAAATTACATTTAATATTGTATATTTTTTTATTAAAGTAAAAAATAATATATTAATTATATTTTTAAAATGTCCTGTCACTAATCTTGACAAACATTTTCGTAAAATAATAAATGTCAATGATTATCTGGTTGCCTAAGTTGCCATTACTGTCGGTCTAGTTTTAACCTCAATGGAAAATTTGTAACATGTAAATAAAGAAACTACCACCCTGATAGATTCCAGGAGACCATGACATCAACCTCCATGAACAAGGATACTCATACAGAACTACAATGACAAATTTTAATCCACAAATGATCTAAAAACCCCAGAAAGAAAACAAAAGAGTTGTAAAATTTAGCATTTTTTTTTTAAAAAAATAACCGAACCCTATTCTCGTTTCTTCTCCTGACTTGGTGAACTAAGTGGAAAAAGAGTTAAGAGCTCTGGTGTTTGGCTTCCTCTAGGCGTATTTAATGGTGATGGGTGCAAGTAAAAGCCCTTCTCTGCAATCGCCTTTTCCTCTGCTGAAACTACAGGAGATGATGGTGATACGGTACCAGAACTCGAGTAAAAGAGCGATTCAGACCCCAGTGGAGTCACTGGACTGGGAATCGGCGAGTCGATCCGGCGACCTTGGCTCGGAGAGCAGTGACTAGGTGAGTTGCTGCTGCGTAGAGTCGTGGTGAGACCAAGCTTGATCTCGAGCTTTCTCATGGTATGTTGTTGTTGTTGTTGATGCCTACGTTCTTGGAGCTTGAAAGGTGGACGGCGTGGGCCTGTTGAGTCCCCAACAGGGCCAGGGAGGGAGGGTTTTGAGGGGAGCCTTCCAGGGAGGGTGGTAACAGGGAGCTTCTCAGTGTCACTGGTGAATCCTGTCAGCTTCTGGACCAAGTCTCTGAAGGTGTTTGCATCAGCCTGAACGAAAGTTGTTGGAGTTGGAGTTGTAGGTGATGATGATGAAGGTATCGCGTTTAGGTGCTTTTCCATGTCAAGCAGGCCAAAAATTTGAAGAAAGAGGGATCAGTTTAACCTAGATAATTTAGATTTAGAGAAACAAAAACTGGGCCAATTATATCTTGATGATTGTTTTATAGAGAAAGGAAAGAGAATGATGGATGTTTGTGTTAAGTATGTGTACGTTGGGTTGCGTTGTCAGCGACAGTGCTTTGCGGAATTTCGGTTAGGGTTACTTTCAATTTGAGAAAAATTTTAGGTATTTTATGACATGGGCAGATGGCCTTCCACTTTCCTTTCATGCAAATTTATTTTCTGAAAAATGGAAAATACTATATTTAATACGTTCAATTCAGCAGTAGCTGCTCCATGCAATCAAATTTAAAAGTAATATTCAATCGGTTAAAATATTAAATATGAGCATTTATAATTGAAAGTATTAATGAGTCGGATAGTAGTATAAAAATCTGAATTATTATGTAAAAATAATAAAAAATTATTTTTATATTAATATTTATAAATTTTTATAATTAAATTTAAATAAAAATATTTTTTTATTCGAGTCGAAGTGGCCTGATTACTATAGATTTTCTTTAAAGTCCAACCCGAACAGATGAGTTGGGCCTATGAATAGGTCTATGATTGCAATATCTCTCTTATTTTTAGACTGATATCTCTTTTATAGTAAAAAAAAAAAAAACTAATATATAAAATTTTAAAATTTTATTAAAAAATAGAAGTTTTAATATTTTTTACTTAAATTCTTAAGAAGTGAGTGTGTAAAATAGTATTATATAAAGTATATGAAAATAGATGCCAAATCTCAAAATTTTAAAACTACCATAATTTAAAGCATTTTAACCGGTCATATTATCATTAATGAATACGATATCAATGTTATTATTTTTTTATTAAGAATAATAATGTCTTTATTTTATATATCCCTTTCATAGTTGGTGGTACTAAAATACAATTAGATCAGCTTAAGGGCCTAGCTATCATCTCAAGCTTGAAGATCCGTCCAATATTTGAGAGGGTTTGGACAAATATATTAGGTCCAAAAAATGGGCTTGGACAAAAAAATAGGCCTGATTAAAAAATGGGTCTGGCCTTGGGTTCAACTTTCAAAGCCCGAGCCCGGCCCGACCTGACCCATTTTTCTATTCCATTATATATATTTATTTTTATACTTTATGTATTATGTAATTTTTGTCATATAAACAATACATATATATATATTATATTATAGTGTAAACTTTAAAAACTAAGTTAAATTATTTATATTTATAAACTTAATAAAAGAAAATTATTAAATTAATAAAGATTAAATTTTAAAATAATATGTTTTTTAAAAAATAAATTTTAAAAAAATATAATATGGGCGGGCCTAAATGGGCTTGGACCATCTATTTACAAATATGAGCGGGCTTGAGCAAAATTCGAAGCCCATATTTCAGGCCGTGCCGGGTTTGGGCAAACATATTTAATGTTAATATCATGCTCAAGCCCGGCCGAATCCTACCTGGCCCGGCTCATGAGCAGGTCTAAATACAATGTAAGAAAATTAGGAAAAGGTTATATACAATTCTATTTTCACACTCGTATATTAAGTAAGTTTTGATAATGTTATTATACCTCGTAAAAATTTTAGTACTTTTCAATTAAATTTTTTAAAATAAAAAAATAGGAGTGATATAAACGTATTAAATGAGTGCACGCAGCGATATTAGTAAAATTATTTAATGATAGTATTACCTTACAAAGATAATTATTTTATACATCGATTATAAAAAAATTTTAAAGTCGTAATACGTAAAGTGACATGTATCTGATAAAATATATTTAAAAATAAATATTAATAAATATGGCATGTATCATTCCATATGAACCTATACCCAAGCCACATCTTGACGTAAAAATACTTTTATCTTTATGTTTCGAGCCTTTTATTCTGGTCGGTGCTTAGTTTTTATCGTCACGTAATGATTTCATTTTTAGAACTATGATCATCTAATCTCATCTCCGACGTTGGTAGCCTTTTTTTTTTTTTTATACTCAACCAAAGATCAAAATAATGTCGAAATATTCATTCATCCGACTTTTGTTATCACGTAATATCTATTTTAGTTCTATTATATTCATTAAATCAATCGTGACGTTGATTTTATATTATCATAATTGATATTTTAATTTTTGTTTTCAAATGTGGTGTTGGTAGAGTTAATCAAGAGTCGGATGGGTTGGGCTAGGCCTTGATCATGTCTTTTATTAATTTAGCTTGATTCGGCTCAAATTAATATTTAATAAATTTTAAAAAAAATTTACTTAAATTTAATTATAAAATAAATTTTATAAAAATATTTTTTTTAATTTTTATTGATTTTAAATAGTAAATATATGTAATCTGAAAAGATCGACTCAAATTAAATTTAAACATAAATAAAAAAATTTAAAATTTTTTAGACTACAACTCGATCTTTTAAACACTTTTAGGTGTTGCTAGTGGTGCTGTGTTTTAAGATCAAATGAATACTGAATGATTCAAAATAGTCGAAAAGTTTGGTTTGTTTCCATCTTTAAAATTGGGTACGGAAGGTTGAGCGGTTGCTACCAAGTGGCTTTGATTAAGTTCAAATCTGCTTACACCGTCGATGTGCACAAACCTCCTTCCTTCCCCCATGTTATTATCACTAACTAAAACCTAAATCAGTAACGTTATCTTGTAATCTATGTTAAGGACAGGGAGAATTATCCAAACTAACAATCTAACAATCTAACAATCTAACAATCACGACGTAACGTAAATTATAACTTTCATCTCATATTTTGAATTATTATGTAATGTCTGTGATATTTAGTAATGTTTAAAATATTATTAAATTCATGTTTATAATAATCACGATATTTAATATTCACGATACCTACAATCATAACATCGTAATTACATTTGCTACAAAATCCGCATCCAACACGTGTAGGGCGATATAGAAATATGGGAAGAATCGTGAAAGAGCAGTGAAATATATTAAAATACAGGTAATCAAATATCTGTTAATCTTATCAGGAACAAGATTTGAAATCGCTAGTGGGAGGGATTATTTTTTCACACACCAACGAATGAAAGAGGAGCAAGGATTGCTTGCTATTTAAAGATGTAAAAAAGGACTAGACCCCATAAAAATTGCATCTTACCTTGTGAGGTAGAACCTGTAGAGAACAATGATTATTTTTTTTTCTTTTTTTTTTGGATAATTAACAATGATGAATTTGTGTTGGGTTCCCTTTTATTATTATGTTTATTAATTAATTTGCATTAGACTATTAGCTTTTTTCCTACGATAAGATTTATTTATGAATTGTAAAAATTATATTTATTATGATTAATTTTTTGTTAAAAAATAATTGATAGAAAATTAACAGGGTGGATCTTTACCCATTAATTTCGCAACTTAATATTTTTGATTTGGTATGATTTGAATATGACTAAAAAAAGGTAGGCATGATAAGTACCAATTGATCTATTCTCTAATCAGATAATGCAAGAGTTTGATTAACACATCAACTTTTTTATTCCTTTTTCTATATGTATTATATCCTTTTTTATTCCTCTCTCTCTCTCTCTCTCTCTCTCTCTCTCTCTCTCTCTATATATATATATATATATATATATAAATTATGGGCATCCGTATATGAAATATATACATTTCCTCAGTTGTTCTTCAGCATGCAGTAGCGCATTCTATGCCACCAATTGCCGTATTCTCTGGAAACATTTTTCCGTTCATGGTTATTTTAGGGATCAATGTACTGCTCTGACTACAAAGTAGACCTGTTCAGTTTAGATAAAAAAAAAAAAAAAAAAGAAGTTGATGTTTAAATGTTTTCTTAATTCAGGTCAGATAAAAAAATTATTATTTAAATTTTATTATAAATATCAATAAAAATTAAATTTTTAATATTATTTTTAATAATAAAATAAACTTATGAGTCAACTTGAACTCAATCTAATCAAAGGTAGGCAAAGAAATAAAAAAAAAATATTTTGGACTGCAGCTCATAAACATCTCTGCTACAAAAGGAGCTGGATTTTCCACCAAATGGTCAGGAACTCGGGTTGTAGAATAATTCATTGTTTGTCACTTTACCTAGACAAAAGTTTTCCTTCTTTTTTTTTTTTTTTTTTGCATAGCAAGATGATTATGAAAAGCATAAAAAAAAAGTCTTTCTAAATGATACTGATTAATGCTTGCAATGTGGATTTTTATTCGCATTTGTGAACAAAAGGTAATTTTGGAGAGCAATGTAATTACAACAGTCAGAAAATAACAAGAGATATGAAGTGGATGGCGTATTATACCATCACGTTACTAGAAAATCAGGGGTCATCTAATTTAGGGGAAAAAAACGAGCAAACTAATGAAAGAATAATACCTATAAAAGATTTAATGCTTGCAAAAATTATGTCATCTACCATCAATGGAATTTTTAAACTCTACACAAGGAGCTAACAAAGTGACAAATGCTAAGAAACTCCACTGCTAGTATATAAAATACGAACTCTAATGTTTATTAGATATCAATCACCACACTGAATAACAGTAAATACAAAAACTAAAAGCACAAAGTTCTTGTTAACGCTAGAATACTCAACACATTGTGATTTCTCAACTCACCATCCTTGGAATATGGAGATCACTAGTAAAGTGAAAGTTGTTCAGTTGCTTTGAACAATAGCTGAGAATAGTAATTTGTTAATATCCTCAGAGTCTGATTCCGGCATCTCGTTTCCTGAACCAACAATAGAAAAAAGTGTTAAAATAAAAACATTGATGCAAATGTATTGATTGCTTAAAGTAATGAGCAAATTTTCCCCCCTGCAAAACCAATTCTTTCAGAGCAAGAGTGCAACTCAAAATTATTCCCATATTGAGTTAGGTTTAGGAACCTTTACCAACTCTTAACAGCGAATAAAGATTTAAGCACCAGCTATAACAGGGAACAAAACTTTGGCCTGAAATCTTAATCTTTAAGTACTGCGAGGACAGAGAAGTAATCAAACTAGCTCATGGAAATCCATACATACTCTCCCCCATAAAAACTCAATAGTTTACGAAGTTCTATGCTGGATTAGCTGCCCAAAAAATGTTTATAAGCAAGTATTGAGACAACAGATTACACTATAACACACGACAAAAAGCCACTACATCTGAATCTTTTAGTCAGATCCAAGTCAATCTGTACCATTGGGATGCCAAATCTTATAGGGGACAGAACCAAAGTCATAATTGCCACTGCCTTTTTTTGGGACTTAGAGCAATTTCAGAGCACCAAACATGGTGAACCAACCATATATTGATATATGCCCTTCTTTCCAATCCCAAATGTTAAATAACCAACCTCTTTCCTAATGAAAGTAAATCAAGAATGGCATCTTCCATTATTGGTAAAGCAACAAACTTACCTATTCTTGATCTGACTTGAACTGTCCACTCATCAATAATCTGCATGAGATGAAACATCAAAGTGGTGAAAAAAAACTTTCTTCTAGTTGTGGTTTAAGTGTCTGTGTGAATTCAGATATGAAGTGCCTAACAAACTGACAAGATTCAATTCTTGTAGGCTTTATCAAGAAAATTTAAACTACCCATGAAACATCTAAGCATGGGTGTTTAATCTTAAGCAGAGCCCAGCAATAGTTTGATCTTGGTTGCTTGCTGGCAAGTGGTGCAACCACTTTCGACACCACTGGGAAAATAGGCAACCTTAGGAACTGGTGCATAAATCATTAGCAGTCGAATTGAAAAATATCATTGTCTGCATAACATAAACCACCATGCTTTCCCCTATCATAACTGGCATGCTTCTACCGATTACAAAGAGAACAGTGTCTAAACAAACACTAGCTTGGAATTGAAAAAGAACAAGGGCAACCTGGTTGAAGTTGGTGAATGCTGGATCATCAGAATCACTGGTGAGGGGAGTGCCTGTTGATGCTTGCATACGCTGAAGTAAATTTCTGTTTCCAACAATAATTGTCCTAGCCTTATCAATCAAATCCTGAAAAAATTAAATCCACAAATAACCAAAGGTCAACTTCCAATATCACCATGTCTCTCAAGTTCAAAATTTTTAAACTTCTATAAGCCCCTCTGAAATTCCTTAGATTAAAAAAAAAAAAAAAAGACCTGTTTGGCTGATAAAAGCTCACGGCACTGATCGGTCAAGCTCGATAATTCTTCCTGTATCTTCTTTATTCGAGACACCAACTTCATAGGATTCGCCTGCAATCAACACTCAAGAAATATGATGCAAAACGATCAGTCAAGAAAATGAAAATTTAGGAATCTAAAATAGAATTTTAGAATTTGTGGCTTACATTATCAGGATAAATTTGTTGAAACTCCTTCTCGAGCCTGTACTGAACCACGAGAAGATCGTGGTTTGCTTTGGTGAACAAATTCACCAAATTATCAGATGCTTGATGATGGTTTTGCTCCTGATGATTCCGATTATGACCCATCCTTTTTCCCCCTTTCACTTCACATCCCCAATTAGGGTTTTCCTCTTTTTGAATTTAGTATTGATTTGATATTTGCCGCCTGCTAAATAATAAAACTTATTGTCCTTTCTTATAAAAGGGATCCACGCGCCTATGAAGGGCGTGGAATCATAACCATTATTCGTTTCACCTGATCCTCTCGTAACGGTAACAAAACGCAACTCACATTTCAAACCCCACAAAACAGAAACGTCCAAAAAATTTTTCTCTTACTGCTACTGGTAACAAAACGCAACGCACATTCCGCCAAGAAATTTTCTCCCTGAGCTTTTATATACAGTTGGTTAATTAATACTCCCTCTCCCTTACTGGTTACAATTCAAATGGTCTTTTTTTTCTTTTGGTTCGTCGCCAAGAATCTTAATTTTTCTTTAACTCTTCCTAAAGCTCTTTCCAATTTTTAGTTTTTAGTCGTTTGCTTTGTTCTTCTTCGGATGGCGCAGCCAACGATATTGCCAACTCTTCCAAAAACCTACGGCCATTTATTAGGTTACTCGTTGATTCCGGTGATCAGCAAGCGTCGAGACATTCTTGCTTCTTCTTCTGGTACCGAATTGTCAGATATTTCGGAACCGATACTGGCGGTGGCTGGCAGCCAGAGCAGCTGTATATCGAGCGGACTCGAGGCACTATGGCCTCGAGTTTCTCCCTCGAGGATGCGATATTTGTACTCGAAGGCCGCTAGTTTAATGTTAGAAAGCCGTCCTCCGAATTCCGATGGCGATAGAAGTGAGTGGGGCCGTGAATTTCGCCACTTACCTAGCCGCAACTTTCATGATTTCTCCCAATTCGTCGAGAAATTCAGGTTCGTTATCTGTTTTATCTTTCAATTTTTTTTTTAATATTTGGCAATTTCTTAAGTTCAGTGGATTATCAAAATCATATTTATAACATTTTATTGAAATTTTACCGCATTGTCAAATTTGGAAATTTGTTGCCGTCTTTGTGAAGGCGTTTCTTTTTATTTATTATTATTGAACTGCTGTAGGCTGACACTGAAAGAGAAGCAGGTTGTAACAAAGGGGTTTCCGCAAAACAAATTCAATTAAAGATTTAGTCTTCCGAGGTCCTTAACATGACCCTTATCGACTTACCTGGCATTACTAAGGTTCCTGTGGGAGATCAACCTAGTCATATAGAAGCAAGAATTAGGAAAATAAGTATGGCATATATCGACAATGAAAATTGTATCATCTTACCTGTCAGTCCTGCCAAAATTCTGATTTGGGTTTAGCTACATCTGGTGCATTTAAGATATCTAATTGGCTGATCCATCTGGTAACTCAAAAAATCTGCGGTTTTATGTCTTTACGTATGGGCTTTTGCTTGATAACCCTATTGCAATGGAGTGGCATTTACGGTTTAGGTTCTCGTACAGTTGGTTTAATTACGAAGGTTTGTATTATTCCTCTTTAGTAAGTGATTTAATGTCATCCCTTGTTGTTGTTGCAATCCTCACTGAATAACTATATTATGTGATACATCTTTCTGTGCAGCTTGTTATTATTTGCTTGGATGGATGGTAAAACTTGGTTATGTTGGTGTTGGGAATATCTGTCAGTATGTATAAGTTATTAAAGACTGTAGTTGCCAGCTCAGTTTCATTTATCTGCTACTATTACGAATATTGGATGACTATGGTGTGTGTGTTATGTGGTTGTTTCTGTCATAGCATTTTTTGTGGATTCTTTACCTTGTAGAGACTTTTAGAGTTAGCTTCGCAGACTTTGGGGACAATAAGGATGTTGCAATATGGCAATGCAAGGGAAGGCAGGATTTTTTTTTTTTTTTTCCTTTTCAGATTCATTTAGTAAGTGAGATTGAGGTGGTATCTATTTTTGTGTGTTACAGTATATTAATAAAACCTGTGGCATTTAAGAAGCAATTGAGCATGATGAACAGTTTCTCCATGATCATCCTGTAATTTTGATCCCTCAAATAGATTTTTTTTTTTTGACTTCAAGATCATCTATTTCATGTATAATCAGAATTCTTTGCTCTTTCTTGAAACATATGAATTGAAGTTGTATGATGTTTTTTCTAATCATTGTGGCATTCTTCAATTGGCGAAGAAGCTGAATCAGGTTGGCTTGTGACTGCATTTTTTATAACTACTATTTCATTTAACAATTGTGTCTTTTTTCTGTTTTGCACTTAGTTTCGTCTTTTTGTGGTTTATGTGTCTCTTTCGAGGTCCTAGAGCGCCATATCAGAAGGGATCTCCCACATTGGAAGGCTGAGCTAAACTCTTGTATGCATGCAGCTATGAAAGAGCTGCAGACATAAGGAGAAGTTGCAGAATCAAAGGTAACTTGTCACAGTCTTGCAATCTCTTCTCTTGGGCAATGTTTGTGGTGCTGGCCTGCGTTGTTTCAGTTTGGGTTTGTTGTGGCTTTTATTCAGATTGACCACTCCATATATTACCGTTTGATTGTAGGCTGTATTCTTAGCAGATTTTTAAATGTATTCAAGAATGTAGCAGTAGGGCTGAGTTGTTAGAATTTGGGAGTTAAACATTATAACATTTCCTGTTTTACTTGTATGACAGTGGACTGTTCGGTTGCTGCTGTCGTTGAGGTCTAAGCAATAGTTCTTACTACTTGATTGAACAAAAGAATAGTTCTTACTATTAAGTGATGGTTGCTTATTGTTTTAAAGATACTTACCTACATACCCTTATATGAGTTTTCCCCAGTTAAGTGCAGCATATTTCTTAAACAAAATGACTTTTTTTTTTCTTGGGACTGTTAGCTTTTTTAAAATTATTCTCTCTAACTATCACACATTTTCATATCCAGGCAGAAAAAGGAGCAGTTTTCTTGGAAATTCTTAGAAGATACTGTGATGGTGAGGTATTGATTTTCCTTATTACTAAAAGTTCCATTTTTGGTGCATCAAAAACTTAGATTTGCTTATCTTATTCCAATCTTGATTCAAGTTTTAGTTGAGCATATGAGACTTTGTCATTATCACAGAATTTGAAGTAGTCCCTTCTTATTGTAGGAATGGGGTAGGGCGGGGGGAGGGATGGTAATTGTTATCCAACTCTTCTCTCTTTCATTTACACTTATTATCTTACCATTCATTGCATGCCCTATTGTATATCATGTGGTGTCTTCCGGGGCACAAGTTCTTACAGGTATCTATCAAAAGTGACTGTTCCTCTAGGTTCTTTCTTTTGGTCCTTGTTGGAAGCTGATATATCAATTCTGGCTTTCTCTGATCTTTTAGATTGTTGATATTGAATCTGATTCAGGACCTTAAGAGGTTCATTATGCTGAAGAATGGCAGGCAGTAACAGAGCAATTCAATTGATTCTTGTTCCCTCTGATCATCAGACATTTTAACTTTCGAGTGTATATAAAACATTTTTGTTTTGACCATGCCACATATCTCCCTCTCCCTATCTCTCTATCTCTTGGGTGGGGCGGGCTGTTGGATTATTTAAAAATGTGCAACTTTCCATTGGACTGTCTGCAAGTCTATTACTCTACAAGAACTAATGGCTGATAACTGTTGTTCTAATATGTATGAATGCACAGCTTGACATGCAAGATTGTTGTCAATAGGTTAGGAGCAGGCTGGAAGACAGAGGGGCCAAACCTTGTGAATTTTCACAAACTGTTCCATTTTACAATTCCCCCCCATCAAGTTTCAAACACTGCTTTTTCTGGTAAAACTTATGTGTATCACTCTGGTTAATGTTACGGTGATATTTTCATACTTCCATTTATGAAGTGCTAAAGATACCCGTACCTAGACCTAGCAGTTCATGTTGTATCATGTTCATGTATTTTTACGTGTTATAATCATATTTAAGGTATTATATATTTATACAAATTTTGATACTTTAATAATTCGTGTTATATAGATTTTGACATATCTATGTCGTGTTTTGGCTATTTTTTGTTGTCTTTGCGTCATGTAATCATATTGTGCATAAAGTTGCCAGATCTTTCCATACCTCTATTAATGACATAGCAACATTTCTCATCCATCACACATGTCAATAAATCTAACAGTTTTTCTATGTACTAGTACTAAGATTTCATAGATAAAGGGCTCCGTTGGTAAAAGCCTCTGTCTTCCATCCGGTTTCAAACACTAATTTTTCTAGTAAAACCTATGTGTATCAATCTGATTAATGTTATGGCCATATTTTGATATTTTTCTTTTATGAAGTGCTAAAGGTACCTCTATTAATGACATAGCAAAGTTTCTTATCCATATCAAGAAATTTAAGAACTTTTCTACACACAGGTTTTAAGATTTGAGAAATAAAGAACCCAGTTAGTAATAATACCTTTGCAGACTTATATCATGACTATTATGCATAGGACACCTTGGTACGATCACAATTCTAACCACTATTCTCCATTTTTTCTTTCTTTCTGCTAAATTAAATGTTGGTTGCCGGCATTCATTTTGATTTTGAGTCAGCAACAAGAATGGTTGTGACTTTGAAATTCATTTATGCTCGATTTTGTTTTAATTTTTTTTGTTTTTTTCTTTTTCCCCTTTCGGTAGGTTATCCCCCTCAATCCTCAGACTATCTCTCTTGGAATTTCTAGATCTTCCATATGTTCTTAATAATGCATCAGGATCCAGGAACAGTCCAGCTTCATTGACTCTAAGGGTTCAGAATTTTTCTATTATTTGTCCCAGTTAATTTAGGTGCATTGACCCTTTATATGGCATTTGGTGGCTTTCTTTATCCTTCATTGTGAAGCAATTCACATCTAGAATCCACATGATGCTCGGAACACCTTCCGCTTCTCATATGGAGGCGATGCTCTCTCATATAGCTGATTCAAAGTTCACCCATCTTGTTCAGAGCTTAATGAAAATAATGGAGTAAGGTAATCATGCTCAAACTCAAAGTATTAGGAGTTAGGATGTCCCTAATTTTTTAGCATATGTGCGTCCATCCTATATGGACTGCAACTGCAGCGGCGGCTTAACGATTATAACTTTGTCTAACATAATTTTGACCGAACTATCCATTAGATTTTGTTAAGGCGACAGCATTCTTGCTGTTGGTTCCTTACTTTTTTAGATAATTGCAGTGATGACATTCCCCATTGAAGATGATGATGAAACAAAAGATAAAAAAAAACCAGTAAGCAGTGCATGAATGTGAGTAATGTTTTTTTCTCCAACATCAGCGATCTCTGGTCCAAAGATTGATGGAAATCTACTTATTGGCGGCGGTGGAAGGTTTGGTTGTCGTTATTCCACGAGGCTTTGGTGATTATTGAAGTTGGCTACTTTGTCTAATGCCCCTTTTACTCTTCCAAATTTTCATCACCATAAAAACTACCTTCTTCTTCCCTTTCCCGTTTTCTAATGCAACTATCTTTCAGTTTTTTTTGTTATTCCCATTAAATGTCAATCATCTAATTATTACACAGAGAATACGGAAGCCTAATAAAAAACCTTTGCTTTTTCTACTTCCATTGCTCTTTTGAGGTCCTTTTACAGGTGAGCTCAAGGGAGTTGTTGGAGCAAGTTGAGTTGGATTTGATAAGTACATAAAAGATCAAAATGGCGTCGATATTCGAGCTTTCAGATGCAGCTCGATGCTTAAAATTAATTAGGTTTCAAAAGTTCTTCAAAGGGAGCGAAGGGAATTGGAGAGAGAATGTCAGATGAATTCGCGTTAACTTAATCTTTTTTTTATATATGGTTTCCTCTTGTTGGCTATTTTACTATTACTTTAATATTTTTATTATTTTATTACTGTTAAAAAGAGATGATGACTCGAATTTATTTTAATATTATTATTCTATCATTGATTTCTTAATTATATATTATCTAAAAATATTCATAGGTCGAATTTCGACCAGGCTTAAGTATAATATTAATACATTCTATGCATGCCTAAGTTCGGCTCAACACAAAGTATAAACTTCAAATTTTGTCTAAACTTGACTATATTTATAATAAGTTAAATTCTCACATTTTATTATTTTTTAATTTGTTTTCTTAAATATATTTTTTTAAATTTAACCTTTAATAATCTAATATTTTCATTTATTATGCTTTAAAATATAAATAATTTAACATATTTTTTAATTTTACACCATAATATTTTATATATCTTTATTTTTTTGCGATAAAAAATTATATAATATATAAATATAAAATTAATATATATTATATAATTAAAAAATAAATCAGATTGCATCGAGCTTGAACTTTAAATGTTGGAGTTAAGTTTTGATCTATTTTTTAAATAGATCTTATCTTTTTGCTTTTACTGAGTCTAATATTTTTGTCAAACTCTCTCAAATATTGGATAAAACTTTAGACTTAACAGATAATTTAATCTATGAACACTTTTATTACGTAGGGAGTTGTCAATAAATTGTAATTTTGGCGTATTTATATTAAAATTTCACTTTTTAAAAGTTGAAGTTTTGTAACGTTTTAAGTAAAAATAACTAAAAAAATTTAAATGTGAAAAATAAAAGTATTAGATATTTAATTTTAAGATATCCAAATGATGAAGATGAATAAAACAGCTTAGCTTCTGTTGTGCTGTATTATCATCCTAATTTAAAATGGATTGAAATTAAGTACATTTAATTTTTAATTTTTTATATGTTTAAAAATAGTATTACGCTTTATATATATATATATATATATATATATATAGGTATACAAGTCATAAATATAAAATATGAATATTTAACGAAAAACACACCCAAAAAAAATGTCTTATAGTCTGTTCTGACAAAAAAGAGGTTTTAAGAGTCATCCCTGGGTCATCGCCATTGCTCGTTAGTGTTTGATAAAATAATAATCAAAACTCAAAAATCCTCAAAGCTTGCATTCCCCTGTTTTCGGTCTCAATTTCACCGAATCAACCCAAGAACCCAACAAATAAAAAATAATAATATTAATCCAGGCCTTTTTTTTCCTGCAGCAGATTTCCCAAATCTGGTCTGATTTCTTCTATTAGTAGCTCCTTTGGGATAATTTTCCTGAAAAAAAAAAGTGATTTCTTGTCAATATTATTGTAGTGTATTGCTATTACCACCGGTTAAGAGATTTAACCGTTTTATTGTAATAAAATCTCAGCTTTATATCTCAATTCGAAGCCACTTTCTATCAATATATCAGCATGTGCGCAAGAAATTCTTTGTACGCTAACCCCAAACCCTGCAAACACCTAGCAGATTACAAGCTTAGACATGGCTTCAATGGCTATGATTCCCTACAAAATTACCTCAAAACCACTTCTAATGGAAGAAGCCGAGTTGATAAACACAACACTAAAATACCCAGATGCAGTTTCTGTAATGGATATCAAGGTAGACTTTATATTTGTTTGACGTGCTCTTCGATTTCTTGTTCAAGCCACATTCTTTTGCATACCCAATCTGAGAACGGCCATGAGGTAGCGATTGACATGGAAAGATCAGAGCTTTATTGTTGTTTGTGTCGTGATCAGGTCTATGATCCTGATTTTGACAAAGTTGTTGTGTCTAAACAAGTCAAGGACTTGCCTGGGGGTAATGAAAGTAATGGTTTTGAGGCGTGTTCTGGGAGATCAAGCAAGAGAAAGAGATTAGATTCAGGGATAGATTTAGATTTGAAGAAGTCAAAACTGTTGATTTCAATGATAGATCGGAGAGCCAAATCATGTTATCCATTGGGATTGAGGGGATTGAACAACCTGGGGAGTACTTGTTTCATGAACTCTGTGTTGCAGGCTTTGCTTCACGCTCCTCCTTTGAGGAATTACTTCTTGAGTGATCGACACAACCGTGATCAATGCAAGAAAAGATCCAGTGAAATGCCCTGCTTGCTCTGTGATATGTATGCTATTTCTTCGGCTTTGTTTTCCGGTGATCGAACCCCTTACAGTCCAGCTCAGTTTCTTTACAGGTGTGAAATAATTCTGTGCATCAGCACCCTCTCATTTGAGCAATGTTTTGATGGTTATATTTCCTGACTTGCTGATTTGAGTAATCGACTTGTATTATGTGAGTGATATAGTGTGCTTTAGGCTATTTTAGTTGGATTTACCTGAGATCTGTTGTCTGGAGAGTTATTTATTAATAAAGCTTGTTGTGTTCATAATCAACCTTCAGACTCTTGACTGAAACTAAAACAAAATGGAGTAAGTATAATGTGAATGGATCTGGGTCTACTTTCATTGCTTTATTGAGATTTTAATTAAACTGAAAGTTTGGTTCAATATTGATTAGGCCTTGTTATATTCTCCATCTTTGGGGTTCTAAAGATTAGTTTTATATCAAAGTCTTCATATTAGACTGAAAATGACAAATTGTTTCTGTTTGTTGACATTCCATTTGGATAATGTGAGTCTGGTACTCAATCTATTTAGTCCTCCCTTTCCTTGGTTGCTAAACGTCTAAAGATGGATCAACTTCTTTAATGATGTAATTATGTTGTTTTTTTCAAGCTGGTGGCGGCATTCATCAAATTTAGCTAGTTATGAGGAGCAGGATGCACATGAGTTCTTCATTTCAGTTTTAGATGGGATTCATGAAAAGGAATGCAACATAAGGAACTCTAGCAAAGGTAATAAGGTGCTGTGATAATGTTTGCTTGCTTCAAATTCATATGTACAATTATGTTGTCAAAAGGTGGTAATGGTTATCTATCTCATATGCCGGTAATCAATAACCATAAATAAAGTTTTGCTTCTTATACATGCAGTCAAGGACATCAAGCCTATATGCAGAATATAAAATTTGATAAATTGTCAAATGTAGTTTGGGTTTTTTATATCAACATGCATATGTTGAAGAGGTGGGAAACAATTAGAACTGATTCTATGGTTCTTGAGTCGGAGAGTATTAACGTACCTATAGACATAAGTAGAAGCATATGTTCTCATTTTTGCCACAGATTATTTGGAGTAACTCAAGAGTGTCAGAAATATACTAGCAATGTTTTGGTATATTCTGCTTAAACTGTGAATCTGGACATTATCTGGGTTTTGAAAGAAATAGAGTTTTGTTGCATTGCTGCAGTTCTTCTGTTTTACTAACTGTATTGTTGGTCATTTGCACAGATGATGGGGACTGCCAATGCATTGCGCATAGGGCATTCTCCGGGTTGTTGAGATCTGATGTCACATGTATCACCTGTGGATTTACTTCCACAACTTATGATCCTTGTGTTGATATTTCACTCAACTTGGACAGAAGTAACTTGTCTTCCGCAGATGTTGCTAACAAACCCATAAAATCAGATGAGAAGACGAGTGTATCTACTCTTTCAGGTTGTTTGAATTTGTTTACAAGAGCAGAGAGGTTAGGTTCTCACCAGAAACTTCATTGTCAGAATTGTCAAGAGCCACGTGACTCTTCGAAGCAACTGTCTATCAGAAGGCTCCCATTGGTGCTATGTTTACATATAAAGAGAGTTGAGCACTCGTTAGTTAGAAAAACGTCAAGGAAAATCGATCAATATTTGCAGTTCCCTTTCTCATTGGACATGACCCCATATTTGTCATCCTCCATTATTAGAAGCAGGTTTGGAAATAGAATATTCGCTTTCGAATACAACAACTCCGATGGTTCTGCAGAATACGAGATTTTCGCTGTGATTGCTCATTCGGGAATGCTGGAATCAGGTCATTATGTCACTTACCTGCGCCTAAAGAACCAGTGGTACAAATGTGATGATGCTTGGATATCTGAGGTTGATGAAGGAATAGTGAGAGCTTCACAGTGTTATATGTTGTTCTATGTACAGAAACTGCTTTACTACAAAGCATACGAGGATTTAAGTTGCTTGCGTATTTCCCCACGCAGGGATCCATTTGTATCTACACCAGGCTGTTCCTAAAATGTAAATGTTTCATGCAAGCAAGGCCAGCTACAGAGAATTCAAGCAAAATCATATTCTTTCATGGAGCCTTCTGTAAGAATCAAACTTTGAAAAAAATATCAAAGTTCTCTTGAGGTGTGTAATGGTTTAAGCCATGGAAGTTGTGGAACATTTTCAGAAGCGACTTCTATGGATACCGGTCCTTTTTTTTTTTTTTTTCCTTTTTTATGGTTATTCTTACAGTGATCCTCTATTGTTATCGGCCAAAATGGGAAATCAAGTCAATGTTTTCCATGTTGGGGTCCCCAAAACGTCACTGGAAGATTCTTGCCCTGAATTTTTCATTTGTTTTTTAAAGTGCGGGCAGTCACGTACAGAATATATAGTTAACAGTATTATATGACCTTGACTAGCTGCCAAAATTTCTGAAGGGTCATTTCTCTGTTGGTTTTAGCCTTTCTTACTTTTTTTTTTTTATATATATATTTATATTTGATATACTTTAAAAATAAATATAAAAATATAATTTTAAATATATAAAATAATTAAAATAATTAAATATAATCATATTCGATATTCATTTTAAAATCTGAGCATAGGTTTCTGTATCTTTCGGCAACTGTGCTTCCATCTCTGAAAGTGGTAAATGGTAGGTGGGAATATTTTATATTGGCTTAATATATACGGTACCCTATTTCAAGCTAGACTCGTCCAAAGTTGCACGCATGTGCCCTTTTTGATATTGGTAACATGATGATGAAAGTCAAGATAAAACGACTCCCGTGAGTGTGCACTAATTAGATATTGTTTCTTATTTGGTTCAACTAACGAATGTCATTTGATTATTACGTTTGTTTGCAGTGGCAAATTTGAAAACTTCCACCCATACATTTAATGCTTTACCATAATCTCATACGATTGAAACTATGAAAGTTTCCAGGCTCAACTTGATTTGTCCCGACTTTCACTATTCTTAATATTGCAGCGTGTCTTGCTTTATAACCTCAACTGGCATAGTTGGGCTGCATTGGCGTTGAGGTTTGATTAATGGGTGTGGACACCAATTAACAATTATTTAATTATCGTTTAAAATTTTTTTTTACATTTAATAAATTACTTTCACTGAATTTAAAAATAATTTTACATCTTTTAATAAATATATATATTAACAAGTGTCGCATAACATTTTTAATTATTAAGACTCGAGGAATAAAAAGCAACTGATCTACCATCATTTTGTTCAACAAGTTTGAATATTCCATTGTGGGCTAGTTTGCCGCTTTTTATCTTAGTACAATTGGGAATTTAAAAGGGTTGAATCCATATTATTTAGAGTTACAGTAACTTATGGACCAACCCAAGTAACAAAGATTAGGATTCTGCCACTAAAGACATATTAGTATTATATTATAACATAAAGTTACAAGCATTTCAAAATTTTTTATTTAAATTTAATAATAAAAATTTTAAAAATATTAATATTTTAATAATATAATAAATAATATAATAAATTTTTGAACCGATCCAAGCACGGGTCAAGATTTCAAAATTTTTAAACTGACTTTACCATGGACAAGTTTGATGTCCAAAAACATTGGACCTAGCACCTTTTTAAAACATGACATGACCATAAAGAAAGACATAAATAAAGAAATTGCAAACACCAGACTTAGGACGAGCAAGCTAAAGCACAAAAAATAGACCAGGAAATACAGCAGATGCTTTCGAAGATCAGCAAGTCAGAAAGGAGAAATAATTAGCAGTCACCTTCAAAAATTGGAAGTGGCAGTTGATGCGCTTCAAGCTCTTCTGGACACGGATGAGAGCTTCAGGTGGTGTTGGATGCATGTAATGTGATCTATTGAAACCAAAACACCTTTTTTTTTGGAGGGGGGGTGCAGTGGATAGATCACCTTGCGTAAGAAATGGCTGCTAAGAAAACTTTGACTCATGCTCACGGGTTAATAGCATCTATTCCAACTTATGCTTGGAGTTGGAGCTTGACTTCTTAGCCATGTCTGATATGCATGAAGCAACAAGCATGGTTTCAAAACCTGGTCCCGCAACTCTGTGGCATATATGTAAAATGAAAACCTGCAGCTTTATAGGATGAATTCCCTCCTCTCCCCCCCCCCAAAAAAAAATAGTAGAGTTATTCTTCTATTAACTTGTAATATTTTTTGCCAAAGGT
Source organism: Adansonia grandidieri (assembly GCA_038382065.1). Taxonomy (NCBI): domain Eukaryota; kingdom Viridiplantae; phylum Streptophyta; class Magnoliopsida; order Malvales; family Malvaceae; genus Adansonia; species Adansonia grandidieri. The sequence goes on along the minus strand of JBBYHK010000020.1, from coordinate 2,033,684 downwards.
TTAATGATTTTGACAGTAAGAGAAGCTGCTTTCCAAGATTTCTAATTTGCTTTTAAGGGAAGACGAAGACAAATCAAGCAAAGAGGAAAAAGATGGGAATTGAAACTTCATTTTACTACGATATGATTCAACCAGAACCAGATTTCCTCCCTCTCATGGGGCGTCCCCAGATGAAGTTTTGGCGTTTTAGCATTGTTGGAAACCAAATTTCCATAGGCTTCAGCCTCCAAGACAAACAAAGTCATCTACTCGTCTCAAAAGCCAATTAGGTCAAGAACAGCTTACCCGAGTAATGCTGAAAAAGAGCATGCGTAAGTTATGCCAGACTTAATCATCTCATTCGCCTTCTCCCATACGTATCTCTGTCCCTGCCTCTATCCCTTTCATGGTCATCCCTTTCCCAGCTTCCACTCTTCTCACGACACTCTCGATCCCTGTCTCTCCCCCTTCCATTTTCTAGATCACGAGATTGATCTCTATCTCTATCCCAGTGCCTTTCACAGTCCCTTTCTGAATAGTTTTCTCTCTCCCTGTCTCTGTTTGATGATTTCCTTGGAGGGCTCTCACTTCAGCTTTGACTGCGATGCCGCTTTCTTGAAGAGTCATGTGCATCATCCTGACTATATCTCCTCTCCATTGATGTCTTTTCAGCCATTTCAATAATGTATAACCTAATATAAGATATGCTTTCAGTTTTGAAAAGTACATAATTATATGTCTCTCAAAGTACCAGTATCTTGTCAGCCAACTAAATAACTTACTTCTTCCTGAAATATCTTCATTAGAATCTGATAAACCATATTCAGATTCTAGCCGTTTCCAATGAAAACCCTTCTCTCAATATCCTCAGGGTTTTTAATTCCTCATTCCTCGAGGGATTCTCAATATTCTATCAAGGCAACCTCCATACGTCTCAACTTTTGCCTATGGTATTATAAGCATAGTGAAGCAACATTAATGATTGCATAAGCAAATGCTGCTGCACAAGCTAATAAGAAAAGTTTGTATTGTTGTGGCATTAAGAAATTAGAATTCATCAGTATGAAAGTACCATGCCTCTGCTCTTCATTGATTGCACTTTCAGATGGAGCTGGAATATTTACATCAGTTCCAATCTCCAATTCTTCAGCCTTACTAGGACCATCACCAGCATTCTCACTCCAGAAGATGAGTAGCTCAACCCCAGACCCCTAGTGCTTCTTTTTTCATCATCATCACTGTCATCATCCTCTCTAGCCCATTTAGAGGCAGGCAAAACAGGATCAATTTTCTCTTTCGTTGTGAATGCTCTTAGTTCAGGTTGCGGGATTGGAAGGGTTTCAGCCAGAGGTGCAGACCCTGCTTCTTCCTGCAGCATATGTGGCAGTGGAGTCCTTTTCATGCTCTGGACCTTTTGTAGTTGGCAGAGGAGGTGGTACCCATCTAGGAAAAGAAATTTTTTTTTTTTTTTTAAAAAAGCCATACTTCATCAATACTTTCCAACGCAACTTGTGAAAAAAAAATTTCATTAACAGTAAAAAATTGGCACATTGATACCTTCCATTACCAGCTATCATGATAAAAGGCTCTGTTCGCCACCTTCGAAGAGTAGCACCCTGCATTTCCACAAACATTATTCTTTTTTCACATATAAACCAAAACATGCCATATTATGTTTCAATAATGCACCAGGGGCAAAACTAGGAAGATTGCATTCAGATATCTTACAAAAAAGACGTGAGCAAAAGAATATAGTCTCCGCACAAAGTATGCACGCTCCTTTGAGCCAAGCTCAAACAAAGAGTTGAATAGAGGATTGCCACGACCCCTCCCCATAATAGCTTGTTCGAAAGCACATCCTCCATCAACAACATAAAGTGTCATTGTATCAATCACATGGCAGAGGCAACCATCCTCAGGTGGAACAACCATTATATCTGGAACATTAAGCGTAAGAACCTGGCATCAAAAAGAAAAGAAACAACCATCAACATAACTCCAGACTAGAGCAATTAAAAATTACCTCAGACAGGAAGATATATCAATATTAAATAATTAACATTTTTTCAGAGAAATCAATTGAAGAAGATCATTAAGTTAAGTTACCAGTTCAGAATTCTGATTTGGAACAGAAGTGACCGGCGGACCTGAAGGACCAGATAAGATTATAGAACCACCCTGAAAGACAGAGAATAAGTCCAGCATTACAGCAGAGATAAGCAAGAGGCAGTGGCTTTGTGAACTGCCTCCTCAAACAGAGGTTATATTATTAAATCCTAGCTTCAAGGGAGAATCTGGTCTCAAGCATCTTTCATACAAAAACACATATGCAATTTATTCAAATGAGCTTAAAAGTCTTTTGCAAAAGAACATAACCGACCTCCTTGCTCCTGATGGCCAAATGTCCAGGTGGGGGAGCAGGTAATGCTTGTGATGGAAGAGCAACAGATTTACCCCACCCAACTTTCAACTCATAACCACATACAACAACTCCTGTCAAACAAAACATATCTTTAAGTCATATATCAATTAAATTAAATTAATTTTTTTTTTAAAAAAAAAGCTGTATATATATATCAAAACAGTTAGGTGCAAGTCAATCATAGATTACCAATAACATCATAAAACGATAAAAACATAGGATATTTTAGCATTTAGTAAACCTTGGAAATTAGATATCACAATTTACAAATTCTTCACATAGCCTTCCACTGGTAAAAAAAAATGGCATCAACAAATTTATTAAACTTTACTTTTGGTCAAGATTGAAGTCAGGCAGCTATGTAAGTAACAACATTGCTATTATCAAGCATCTAGCTTACGGCAAAAAGACGGCTAGAGTTAAGGATATTAGGATGCACTCTCTCACAAGATTAATGACACACAATATTTAAATAAAGGCTCTGGCAGAATACCTTGCATTTCATCTTTTGCAACTTGTCCATCAGCTCTATTTATGAAAGCCACAGCCACAATTTCTTTGCTGCCTCCGCTCCTCCTCTGTCCTAGGCCACATAACCTTCATGCTTGCAATAGGTCCAAATCTTCCAAAAGTCCGCAGAAGAAAATTTTCCTCAACCTATATTAAGAAGAACACGATGGTTACAGAAAAATGAAAAATTACTGAGCCACAAAGGGGAAAGGCAGATTAAGGGAAAAAATTTAAAAAACAGCAGCGAACATACCTTCGGTGAGAGATTTCCAACATAGAGATTTGCTGTTTGAGGATCAGCATCATCAAATGATCCAGACAGTTTTCCACCAGGATCAAAATCAACAGACAGTTCATCAAAGCAGCTAGATGGCTGCAGAAGGAACAACTAAGAGATAAGACTCATATATCTTCATGGCAAAGAAGCAAGAAACAGATAAAATGCCATACAAGATAGAGATATGCTACATGAAAGAAGAAAAAAAAAATCAGATCACAGATAAACCCATGTACATCTAAGTGCAAGAAACAAAGGGAGGAAAGAGAAAGATACATGAGATATGAATGTAATTAGATCCTACTATTGAATAGCAAATTGAATCCCCCTGAAACACTTACAGCTGAACTGTCACTATGATGGCCATCATGCCAATGTTCACGTTCCTGATTTCTCCTCTCTCTCATCTCTTGCTCATGCTTCAGCTCCTCCATAAAATGATAAATGTTCCGAGACTTCCCCTTCTCTTTCTCTTTGTCCTTCAAACTCTCCTCATTCTACAAATGGCATTCGTACAGTTTAGAACTTAATGTGCACATCAAAAATTGGAAAACTCAACCCTGAATGATATAATTACAAAAAATGTGCTGTAATTTCAGTAACAGGATTCACCTTCTTCTCAGATTCCTTTTCCTTGGCTGCCAAAGGAGGTGGAATGAAGGATGGAACATACCTGCAGAAATAATATGAATGATAAACTTCCATTTTACAGAGGGATTAGTTTTCATAGTTCCATAACAAGATTTAATTACTTTTCCTCATCAGTGAACTTTAAAGGAGACTTCAATTTTAGCCAAATTTTTATTGCTTGTGCGTAAGCATGCTGGAACGACCTCCTTCAAAGAATCCAATTAAAAGAATTTTAGCAGACAGATTAAATTCGGGTTATCCAAGTTAGATCTGAAATAACATTCATTCTTCTATGAAAAGTTACTCATGAGTTCAAATTTGCTAAAATGCAAGTGAAACCACACAAATTGAAATTACTACAAAATCCGAAAAAATTTAATCTTCCCCAAATGTTATTAAAATAAAATGCTACAATGACAGTTACAAAATTAAAAAATAGAAGGCAAACCCGTATGCTATAAAAAAAAAAAAAGAGAGGCTGGTAATTTCCTTTCAAAGGTCAGTATAACATGAGATAAGGTTAGGTAACCAGCTTATAAATCCCACAAGTAAAGAAAATCATTCATGCAACTAACCTCAACCAGTGTTGTTAAGGCGTAAGCCTAGGCACTACACCTTAGCAGTAACACTAGACAACAAAAGCGCCTCAAACCCTTTTGGATGAGGAACATTAGATCAGGGGCACGTCTGATGTGCTTAAGCACACTTTTTCTAAGGCGATAGATGCAAAAAAGCCCATTGATTAAAGTTCTCTTTATCTTTAATTTTTTTTTCATTATTTGTAACTTTAATAGTAAAAGGGCAGTATCAAACTCTGTACTTCCAATTTTTTATATTCAACAACAAATACGGGACCATACAGAAAACATCATATTGGCCAACAAAAGAAAAAGAATATTTTATATGTTTTGTAGCACAAAGCGGACCACTCTTTAGGTTTTATTACAAGAATTATATATTATAAGCATATTTTATATATATATATATATATATATATATCCACAAACACATACAAAAACATAGACAAACATATTGTGCTTTACTTTACTCAGGCAAGCGCTTTTTTTACACCTTGTGCCTTAGGCAATATAATGGTTCTAGTGCCTAAAGTGCACCTTGCACCCTTGACAACATTGACTAACTAGTTTTATTTAAAATTAAATTGATTTCAGGTTTTCCTATTCTGAAGTCAAGGACACAAGTCACAACATCCATTTAATAAAATGATTACTTTGATTGTAGATTTAATCTAAAATCTAAAGTTCTATATTTTGCACCATAAAGTTTACGCATAATACCTGGGTAGAGTAACTTGATGACATGAAGGTAAAACATGATATAATGTCAATTGAAAAAGAATTAATGGCCAAAATTCTAGGATAACCATTCATTTGAATTCATCTTTAAGTATTATAAAAGGAATCATTTCTTCAATACTTTTTTCCTAGTTAACTTTAATTACTAGATTCCAGTTTTTTGACTAGAACTCTAGAAGTGAAACCTTTAAAATTTCTTCTACATATGTCAGAGATGACCAACATCAACAAATCATTACCTTCCCACACAGTTTTTGTTCAAGATGGATATTAGGAGTTATAAAGCTAAAAAGATAAAATTTCCACAATGAGTAGCAATTAAGAGAGTAAATTCAGAAGGTAATAAATAACAAGTATTTCTTTTTCTAAACTAGAAAATGATCCCCGCTAATTGAATCTTTTCAAATTTAATGGCATACAAGTTGCAAAAAATGGCTATATGAATTGTTTTTCATCTTATTATAGAAGCCTTTAAAAGTAAAAAGCCAGAATGAGAATATCCCTATCATCACCATGTAACTTTTCTATTTATGATGCCTCATCAAAAAAGTATTAGCATTGCAGCACGGTTAATCAAAAGCAATTATTTACCTACTCCCCTTCTTAGGAACAGACACCCCCTCTTTGGACTTTTCACCTGTCATCTGCGAATGAATAAAAAAGGCCCATAGTTTTATTAATGTGTACTCATGATATAATAGAAAAATCATTCTATCAATCCATAGTGCAAAACAAAAGCATTGACACCTAAAAACTGAGACAAATAAATTAAAGTTGCTGCTGAAAACACAAGGTTAAGTCTCTTAATCAAACTAACCTTCAGCATCGGATTTCAATCTCCCGTTGGGATTGATTGTTCCGCCCCGAACAAATGCCTTTGACCCAGGCGTATCATCTCCTAGAAATGACGACACAAACTCCTCATATAATCGAGCTTTTTCATCCTCCACCCTCTAACAAAAATGAAAAATTAAAATTAACTATTGTAGCTTAAATGAATAAATAAAAGTGATCCAGAAGCTCGAAATCCTACTACGAAACCAAATTCACGATAAGTTTTGAGCTTTGTAACTAAGAGAACTCGTCGTACCTTCTTCTTGGCTTCTTCCTCTTCTCTGTGCTTCTGGAAAGGCGTTTTCTTGCGCGTGATTGAAAACGAACTCATCTTCAAACGATTGAATCAAACAATCAAAACCCTAATCGTTTAATACCATAGACATATAAACTTAAGACCCCGAATTGATCTCGTCCCTAACATATAGTAAACCTAACAAATTAGACCTCCCACGATATAAAAGAAGGCGTGAAACCATACCTGACACAATTCAAAGGTATTGTGCGGTTGAGAGGATCGATTATTTAGACAGAAACGTAACCAAAATAGGTGAAAAAAAATACAGATAAAATGATTCATTTAAGTTCCATAAATAAAGTAGAAAATTTTGAGCTTTTTGACACTCCGAGTTTCTAATGGAAAAGGGAGTGTGGTGCGGAAAAAAATGACGGCATGGGAGAATTGATAGTAAGCACTAAAACGGCAGCGTTTCGATTATCCAAACCCAACCCCCAAGATTACTTTCACTCAGCAAAGGGTTATTTTTTTTCCTTGCAACGGTAAATATTGAAATTTATGGAGCATTTCCCTTTAAACTTTCTTGAAACTTATTACTTCAACAAACTCTGTTTTTTTTTTTTTGGTGTTAATTTTGTAGTATTTTTAATAGAATTAGAAACTTAAGTCAATAGCTATATGATCCATTGATAAAGTACAGGACTTTCAATGACCAAATATCAAACCTCAAAAATCTCAATTACAAAAAGGGGAAAAAAACTTATAATTCAGACACACACATACATACATATATATATATATATATATATATATATATCAACCAAGCAACCAATGTTATTTGATTATACAAGGTCAAGCTTCCTAGACAAAAATAGTTTTTTTTTTTTTTTTTGCTAGAGTTCAACAGTCACCACATAACAGCTATGCTATATTCATCTGAAACTCTGGAGAAAGCTGCAATTTGTTCTCAAAAATATGTCCCAAGTGAGGTGGTAATAATATGAGGTCTTCTGCACTTGATACACATTCTCTTTCTATCACAACCCAATTTTACTGAAAAAAAAAAAAAGGATTTAATGTGCCAACTTCTTAAGGTGTTGAAATACTTTCTGTTTAATCCATTGCCTGTCATAAGGCAAAAAAGCTTGAATAGTGTGATCATAGCTGCAGCCAAGAAATAAATGACAAAATCAGTTATCCGACCAAAGGAAATATAAACATGGATGCATGCAACAAATATTACGTAAAGGGACTTCGCAAAATTTATTGGTTGTAAAGTGTTCAGCTTCTCACGGGAGACATGGGAACCACATCATTCAACCTATTCAAACAGTACAGACCCAAAAAATCCGCTGCATGTTGTTGTCTCCCATATATTAAAGCCACACTCATCCTTTAGTGCATGATTATTGGACCATTCTCAGTATCGAAGCAATAAATAGACTGCCCATCAGCCATAATCAATTCCTTGGGTGTTGGACTATGTAACTCAAAACTCTCCATTTTCCCCAAGTATCTCTGTCTTGCACATGGATATGGGAATATGATCCTCCGAATATATGAAAAAAAAACTTTAAAATTTTGAACATACTCGTATCCAACAGTCACCTCTGAGTCTAAGTAACAAAGGTTTTGAACAGGCCAAAGTCATTTCCATTGTTAAAAGTTGGAAAAATTTTCATTCACAAACATATTTGAGTTTCAGCAGAAAAGGAACATTCCATGGTAACTAACGGACTCCAAACACATAGTTATTCCTCAGGGTTCAGGTTTGACATGGAAAATTCATGCCTTTGATTGACAGTTATTATGACATTTGATGGACAAATGGCTTAGTAAGCATGCAATAATATAACATATGCTACATGAGTATGATCCAAGAAAAAAGATGGAGGAAGAAAGAGGGAAAGAGAGACATACACAAGGGCGCTCATATCGGCAAGGCCATCAATAAAATTGTAAAGATCAGCAATGTCATAGGTGATGTTGCCCGTTGCTGGATTTAGCTCCTTAAGTTTCCTTTCATATAGTCCACATATCCCTGCACATGGTAAACAGCATAAACCAGTCAAAGCTGTAAAATCTTTTAAACAATGGAAAGGAAGAAAAGAGTAGATTCCATTTGGAGACTCATTGTTCGAACCACTGTGATTCATTCAGCCCAATCACCTCTTAATGCAACCCAGAAATATAAATAATTTTTGACATACAACCTAGAGAAAGAAAACATATGATATGCACAATCAAATCAAAGAATCATTTTAAACTCCACAAGACAACTTCCAAAAGGTACAGTACACCGCCTGCAGTCGAAACTATTTGCAAGAACTCTGAGGCATTACGAACTTAAATCAGGATCCCACGGTCAGTCCAGTCAGTAGAATTAACGGATACTCATAACAATTCGTCGAAAGGTGAAAAACAACAAAAAAAATCGACACAAAATAGGAAAAAATAAACAAGACATACCATCCATAGCTTGACTTATGGAATCATAATCCATAAATGTTCTCGTTGCTCTGCTCTGTGAAGTTTGCATCAAAATAATGGTGTGCTTGTTTGCCTAAATTCACACAAAAAAATTTAAAAAAAAAAAAAAGGAGAAAAATTAAAAATACAGCACTGACCATATTAATCCAATAAAAATTAGTATTATTAGTAAAATGGGTTTGAGCGCCATTTACACGCCGGAAAGAATCAATCAATCAACAATTAATTTCTACAAACGAAATCATAAATCATGCAGTAATAATAATAAAATAGCTGCGATTCGCTCGGTTTAAACAACCGTGCCTCCTTAGTTTTGTATTGAAAAGAAAACATTTGACGAAACCCTAGTGCAAAGAACATGAAACTATACCCCAAAAGAAAATTACTAGCAAATTAGTTCTCAATAACGAAAAGAAAAGGGAGAAAAAAAAAAAAAAAAAGAGAATTACCATGTGTGCTCGTATTGTGGAGTGGAACTGAAAAGAGAATCGGCTGCTAACGCCAAAGTAATGAAACCAAAAGATAGAAGTCTCCAACAAAAGAAAAAAACAAAAGAACCGACAATCAGAAAGACGAACAACATACAATTAAGGTACTTAAGTAAGAGCGTTTGATGTTCTGCCACGTCATCGGAATGGTTGACGATGACTTTGAAATTTCATGCCACTTAATCATGTTATTTATTTATTTATTTAGAGTAAATAGTATTTAAATTTTGAGCAATATACTATTTTGATTTGATCCCCTAATTCTAATTTATTTATATAATAAAATTGATTTTAATTATTAAATGTGTCATAAATAATATTTAAATAATCTAATATTTCTTACATAATTTTAATATTTTCATTATTATTATATTTAAATAATTAAAATTAATTTGATTCATTTATTATTAATTAATAAATAACATTCATTAAAAATAAAAATATACATATACTTCGATTTAATAAATAAATTTTATAATAATTAAAATTAATTAATTCATCTTATATGCATGTAACTCAAGCAGATAGATTGAGAATAAATTAAAAAAATAATTTTCATATTTATATAATAAAATTTATTTAATTAAATTTAATAAATAAAATTTGTAATTATTATAATTAATTAATTCATCGTGAAGAATAAATTTAAGTAATATAAATGTTATTTAATTAATCTTAATAATGTGATTTGATTATTGAGCCTGCAATGCTAATTTATTATTAAAATTAATTTATTAATAATAATAGCATTGATAATATGAATTTACAAATAACTTAAATAGTTAAATTGAAAAAAAATTAAGAAATATGAAACCAATTTATGAATATTATTTACATATAACTTAATAAGTTAGATTGAAGAATAAATTTAAGTAATATAAACATTATTTAATTAATCTTAATATGCTAATTTATTATTAAAATTAATTAATTAATAATAATAATCATTTATAATATGATTTACACCTTACTTAAGCAGTTAGATTGAAAAAAAAAAATTAAGTAATATAATCCAACAATCTCTCGTTGTATAACATTTAAATTTATTTTTAGTGATATGAATTTTATTTAACTAATTTCATAATGTAATTTCATTATTATCATAGTAACAATATGATGTAAAATATAAAATATATACAAACCTGTGCAACACACGGGTATAATACTAGTATCATCGTATAATAAAATGATGTTTTTTAACAATAATTTCATTAAATCTGATTTTAAATATTGATTGGGGTACACTATAAAAATTAATGTATATGTTATGTATTTAAAATTAAATATTATTTTTAAAAATTAAAAATATTGACTTTTAAAATTTACTTATTTTTAAACTATAATTTTTCATTAAATCTATTAATATTCTATATTATGATTAAAAACCAAGAAAGAAAAAATTTTATATTATTTATCTTAAATTATAAAACTTTATAAAATATATATTTTATTTAAACAATAAATTATAAAAATTAAAAATTATTTATTTTGCATTATAATATTGAACAAAATACATTAAAATGTATATTGAAAAATGTTTGACCAATTCTTCGGTGAACTATCAAAAAGGGAATTGAAAATTCTTGAATGATCCTCCTATTGACTTATGAGTACTGTATGATGCAATCGTCGGTTGAACTTGAACCATGATTTGGAAGTGTCATCCAGTTTCATTCTTCGCCAATCCCAGGTTCTATTCGATAATCGTTTTCCTATAATTTAACAAACATTTAAAGAAAACCAATTAAACTTCATCTCTTTCTCATTCTTACTCACCAGAGGTTATAGTTGAATTGTTTGTCGAACTATCTGTCAGAATCAGATCATCTGAGTGGTCAGCCTTGGCCTTGGGGACAAGAAAACATAAAACCCAGAGTGGAGATCTCTGAATGTTTTTAAGGAGAACAGCCAACCACAGGTTTGTAAAATCAGTCCTACTAAGTAACATGCACGGTATGAAGATCAAATTCATCAACCCATTTGTACGTTGGGGAACCCAAGGCTATAATGCACATAAACAGTGCCAAAACTCATGGGAATCCATCTTATTCTGCTATAATTCATGATAACTAAGAAGAAATCTGGAATTCCAAGGACTAATTCCATCTAAGGATGAAGATTGGATCAAGCATTCCCGATGTACCATAAAGGAGTTGGGCAAAAAGGAGCTGGTTTCTGAATCGTCAAGTTGATTTTAACTAAACTATAAAAGAGGTTATGTTTGCTTGATAACTTTTACTTCTACTCTTTCTCTGATTCAAAGCTAAATTGCGCAATGAATGAGCTGTTATTATCAGAAATTAGCAGAGCAACTATTCCAGATACTAAACTAGAATGTGGATTCAGGGTTGGTTCTTTGCCTGTTAGATAGATGGGAACCCCTCTAGTTACTATAAGACTCGCAGAGAGATCGTGCCCATTGATTGAAAAGGTCACCAGCAGGATCATGAGCTGGGCTGCTAAACTATTGTTCTACGCAGGAAGACTCGGTGAGTTTAGAACATAAATGAAATAAATAAAGCGATTACTTTAGAGTTAAAGGTTTTAAGAATATTCATATCCACACTTAACAGAAACCTTTTCTGCCATATTATTCCTAACGAAAATTATGAAAAAAAAGAAATAATGCAAAAGAGAGAAGGTATTGAAAAAGGCGAGCAAAAAGCAAAAGTCGGATAGCTGAAGAGAAATTTGAACAAATAATGCAAATTATATGCAGACCATGACCATGGAAAAGAGAAACAAAAGCACACATTGATGTATCAGACATATAGCAGAAAAAGACCATTCCATCTTCTTTCCCTGACTGAGAATTTTACTTGTATGATGTATCTACTTATTTTTATCACAAGCCGAAGCGAAGTAAGTTACTGTGGCTCAGGATTTACGTCGCGAGGAGCTTCTGAATGTCCCTCTGCACCACACCATGAGAAGAATAAAATTAGTTAGTTGAATCCTATTTTAGAATAAAAAATACATCTTTCTAAAGGTACTACTCAGGATAAGTGTATTGCTTCCTTTAAAATAAATAAACCGACCAAATCACAACAAAGAGTCGTATTTTTCATTTAGTGCCCTTCAACAACAATGTGCACATAATTATTGCACTGAGTATGAATAAGTGTCAGCATAGAGGTTCCAAACAGGCAAAAGTCCAGAATAAATCACTTCTAATCTGAGGCCAAGTAACGAATAAGATCAATGCAGAAAAACAACAAGTTCCCACTCACCAGATAACATAGTAATATTACTGAACAGTGATCCTACAACTGAATTTGTTTTCCAATTCAGAGAACTCAAAGGAATAGCATTCCATTTACGTCATAGCAGCTTTTAAGTTTGACCGCAATACCAATTCTAATACCAGCCAAAGCTAGTAAGATATAATTGTTCCGGATGTTATATAATACAAGAAAGTTGTACACAGCATTGGCCTTGCAATGCCCCAGAAAGAGAAAAGCATTGAATATAGTAGCAGAATGTGTTTTATGTCAATCATATATCCAAAAGCCACCAGTTTTTCTCAACATATATACCAACGACGAGTGGAATAGTTGTTCATGTCAAACTGCAAAAAAAATATATATGTATATATAATTAAATCTATATGTGTCAACATTGTTTTTCCATTACAAGCCTTAAGACATATACCATCTTAAAGCGTGCTTAACATTATGTATTCGAAACCTTAATGCTTCGAATGTTACAAGATAACCTTATTGGCAAAGAGGAGGATGATAGCTGTAAATACATACCTCAATTTGGAAAGGCGATGTTGTTGGTGGATATCTCTCAACAACTTTGCCATTTTTGTCCACCAAGAACTTCTCAAAATTCCACTTGATCACGTCACCTAAAAATCCACCTGCACTCGACTTCAGAAATTGGTATATGGGAGCTGTATTCGGCCCATTCACATCAACCTGTTTCATAAAAACTTTCCTTTAAGTCCTTGAAGCATTATCTCTATCATAAATGCTATAGTCAATAGGATATTAGCGAAGCAGCAGGGACTCACCTTATCAAATATTGGAAATTCTGCTTTAAACCTGGTACATGCAAATTGTTTAATCTCAGGATTTGATCCAGGCTCTTGTCCCCCAAATTGATTGCAAGGGAAAGCTAGAATCTCAAATCCTGTGATGGCGTTGCATGAACAGATCTTAGTAAAACATTACAACACTATTAAGAAACAAAAAACTATTATACCACAAACTGAGTACCAAAAAACAATTATCCCGAACACTGAATGCTCAGCTGACCTTGATTCTTGTACTTCTCATATAAGTGGGAGAGCTCAGAGTAATTTGATGTCGTCAAACCGCTAAGAACCAACATGAAAATTCTTCAATCAGACCCCCAAAAGTAAACGACAAAAATCAAACTAACGTTCACTAATCATATTGAAAAGGGGGCTGTACCATTTTGAAGCAACATTGACAATCAAGAGAACTTTTCCCTTGAATTTGCTAAGAGGAGTATCCTTCCCATCAATATCCTGCTCAAAGACAGAGAGATTCATTATCAAAGTGAAAAGCCATTATCAAGTTCCAATTCTTTGCTTCCGGATTTTTCAAAATCTATGACAATATACTGGAAGTCAAAAGTTCTGAAAAATTCAGCAGCAAACTTGGAACCTTTGTTCAACGTAAACCAATTTTATTAATAGTATGATCTATAAATTTAATTTCAGAAAGAAAAAGAAAGAGGGTCTTCCCAAGATTGTACCTTTACTGTGTAGTCGTATATGGTCTTCTCCGTAGCTGCTCTCGCATAAATCCCTGAAGATCTAGAGTTGAAGACAAACCCAGAAGCAGCGATCGACTGCAAGGAGAACCCATGCTGCAAAAAGGCTGATTTGGAAGACCCAAGCGATGATTTGATGGAGGGAATCGAGAAAGAAATGGAAGCCCACGACGTGTTCTTTTTGGTTTGAGAAAAGTCAAGAAGAGGAGATGCAAAGGTTGCAGAGAAAGCCATGGAAGCCATAACTTCGTTCTTTCTTTCCTTTGTGTCTGTCTAATTGTCTAAAATGCAACTGCTGGCTGCACCTGGAAAATATGTCATTGAAAGACAACAAATAAAAATTGGACATTTTAAACCATAAACTACGAAGCCAATGGGAAGTTTTGTTTCAAAGGATTTTGTAGTGGAAGGTAAAATTCCACGTTGGTTTTCCTAAGGTTGTATTCTAGACTTCCAGTGTTTGTTCCCGAGATATCTTGTTCGGTCCACCTCCGGGCAAAGTCTGTACTTACAATTTGTTTTGCGTTTTTGTTTGTAAGCTGCCAAGGTTTATGTCCCTTTATGCTAGGGACTAGCCTGCTAATAACAAGAACCAAAAGGCCCCCGTGACCGTGAGTGTACTTTTTCTTGAGTACATATTGAAGATAAGAACATTATTCAAAATTTTAAATTTATTAATATTATTTTATAAAATGATGATATAAATTTATTGAATTAAACTTAAAAGGAGTATAATTTGGTAATCAGTAAATGACATCTTAAAATGTATGAGTTTGAGGTTTTTTCCCCACTAGCATGGCCATGGGTAGTGAAAAAATATTCAACACGAATAGGAAATTTTGGTGGAGAAGTAGGGAATGATGTGATTTAACTAGGCCACTTGAAATCGTAAACGCCCAGACGGGTTGGCTTGGTTCGCGAAGATTCCTTCCGCTGCTGATGATGACTGGCTGGGAAAGGAGTAGCGTGGCTTCTGCTGGGTCAATAAAATTATAGTATTTTCGATTACATATCCAACTGGACAATTTCACAACTGGGCCAGTTGGAACAAAATTATGGGCCTTAAAATTACAAAATCCAAAATCGATTAACAAAACAGACCTCCTAAAGGTCCATTCAAAAACCCTAACTTTATATCATCAGATGCACTTCCCTGTGCCTGTCTACTGAAACTATTCTAATGATCGAGTTTATACCAAAATGGGTGATTTTTCAGATATGAGGCTATAGAAAAATTGAAACTTGTTTGTTGTCTACTTCTCATTGCCTTAATTTTTTTGAGTGAGTTCACTGCTTTTGAATGCAAGTAATAATCGATGTCCTAATTCTTGGCAGAGCACTCAAGTTTGTGTAGCTGCTGTAAATATGGACAAATATCAATATGCAGGCTTTAAGTGGGCGATCTGTAATTACATTGATGCCCATAAAGAACCTACATTACAGGTTTCTTTAAGTTCATAAAAACATAACTAAGATTGAAGAACTGTAAATTTATAGAGGGAAGTATCTATTTTGATCTTTGTTTTAAAGTTCTAGGAGATGGGATTGCATGCAGCACCGGTATTCATTACAGCAAGTTGATTTTTTTTTTTTTTGGCTTTCTAAAATGTTTCCAGCACTGCTATTTATTTTTCAAAGAGCTGTGGATAGCCTTTGGGGCCCATAAATTTGATTTCTTTTCGACAGATTTTTAGCATATTTTGCATTGATATCTTGTTTAGGTTATAGACGGTGATTTTAAATCCCCAATAGATTTGGTTAATATTCCTTTTTAATTGATATGCCTATATTTGAACATTCTCTTGCTATCTGTTTTTTTTTTTTGCTTGCTTTGTTAGTTAGGTTGCTGAATCCCAGAGGATATTTTGAAGATAAAACAAGAAGATTCTGAATTTGTTGGCAATGATCAAACCTGGGGTCGTGCTGATGGAATTGTGAGTATTTGAACATGTCGTCTTCTACAAAAAGTATCTTACAACATTGCCTCCTTTTTGGGTGGATTACAAATTATTGGAATATTGCGGTTCTACTTTAAGAATGATCATGGTTGGCTATATTTCTGAGACTGTCATGTTTCGACTTTTGTCAACGTTTAATTCAGTCTGATTTGTTTGTTGATTAGTTAATCCGTTGTTGTTTAGATAGCCGTGGTCGGGTTATTCACTTGGAGTTGCTTGGTCACTTTTGTCTTGTATTGTCATTGGTTGCCTGCAGTTGATTCAGTCCTTCCTCAGAATTGTCGATTGGTGGCGTTGGCATCCGATCACGGGCAAAGATGCTGATGCAAATTCATTATGCAAGTTATGAATTCAAGGTGGAGGGATTGCCTGATTCACCACCCTTTCCTTCATTCCAGTCTTGAGTGGAATCCCAATGATTCCTTTCCCAATGTCTATATTCCCCTAATAAAAGTAATCGGTTTATCTCTTTACTCTTTATGTTCATATCTGGTTAGAAATTTACAGCTTATGTTTTCTTTCTGTTTAGCTTCAAGCTCGGCTCAGAAGCCATTATTCTGAGACATACAACTGTCATTGGTATTGCCGATTTTTGGCCCCTGGAGATGAAAGATCCTGGGATGCAATTCGAGATGATAAACAGGTTTCCAGTTGTTTTGATTCAAAGGCTGCAGGAAATGAATAATCGGCAGGCAACTAAACTTCCATATTGCAAGGGCTCAAATTTCATATATCAAACCTTCAAACTATAAGTTGGAATGGAAGTCTGCTGAATGCATTGCAGATCTGGCTCCTTTCTGTTTCATTTGAATTTCCTGTCAATCAGGTAGGACTTAACTCCTGTTCTTGTAAAGGCTAAAGTCCCTTGGTCAGCTCAAAGGGGTAATCTCTCAGAGAAGGAGCGTGTTTTGAAGATAAAGGGTAATTGATCTTCTGATTCACAGTATTTTAAGTCATTTGCTCTCGTAATTTATGTCACATTCTTATCCCTTAAGTTGTATAGCAGGATTCCTTGTCTGGACTTATCTCATGCTCTATCTTAAAGGTTTTATCGTGAGCTTTTCTGTACAGAACTATTTGTTTGCTGGATAAATACGTCATGACAAATTTTGTTTTTTTTTCTAACCATGCAGTTATGTTGATTTAACGCTTTCATTTCTAACATATTTTCGAAAATGAGTACAAAGATATGATTTTCACTCTAAATACATAAAATAATTTAAAAAAATTAAATATGCTTATGTTAAATACATATCCATATTCGATACTTAAATTCGAATCCAAATAACGTAGTTATGCAGTACATTGAACAACTTGAACCCAGAGAGGCATGATGTTCTTAAGCGTCAGTTGATTGACTGTGGGATTTCAACGACAAGTTACAGCCCATAGAATTTAAAGGTTTCAATGTGTCATGTGTTGACAACTTCATCTTTGGCGTTTATTTAATGAATCACTTTGAGTCTGTCAATGGAATTTACTGTCTGCATTTAAGGGTATTAAAATCTAACTACTGTTTGATCATGCTTAGTGAAAGAAAAGCTTCTTTCATTTCCTTAAATTGAACCTGGAGGGAAGGAAACACCATTACAAGTTATAATATATATATATATACACGCATACAAATATGTGTTTGTCAATGTGTGAATCTGACTTTTCATGTATGTTTACAGTGTTCCGTACTTTTCTTAATTCATCATATAAATATTAATATAATATAAATTATTAAATATATTAAATAATATTTAACATAAATATAATAAATATATTATTTATTATATGGATCATTTTATTTTTATTAAATATATTATATTTTTTATTCATGTTCAAAATTATCGATAAAGACCATCTCGTTGTTTTAATCTCTGCTTCTGCAGATTTAGGTTCAATGTACAAGGGTCCTTTTGTTCAGTATCATTAATTTATTCTAATCTAATTATCTTTCAGACATTATCAATCAAATATTTTGTCCTATGCTTACCTACTTAATTAATCAAAAACATGAGCAAAACTTAAACTACCCTCTACAGCAATAATAATAATGGAATAAAGAACTTAAGGCTTAACAATCAATTGGACTGATGGAACCAAATAAAAAAAAATAAAAATCAATTAGACTGATTCCCTAACTTTTATGGTAATCAATCTGCTCACCAAAACTGTGGCCTACAATCCAAAAATATTCAGCTTAGATTAGATAATTTTTTTTGTTAGTTCAAGGACCCCTTAGGTTAAGAAATTTAATTAAAAATTTTAAATATTAATTAAGTAATAAATATAATAACTCATTACATAAAAATATGTATTTTACTTAATAATACAATCTAAAATTAAAAATTAAAATTCTATTACTTATAAAAAATTTTAAAAAAGTAATCAAATTAACGACAATCGATTTGATTCGATTTTTTACGGATATTGATTTGATAATTTTCAATTATATACATTCTATCAGATGAATAAATTTCCAATTTTTGATGAACCAATCAATCTATTCTTAATTTTTTTTAATTATTGAAATGGATAAATTTTTTTTCTTTTAAAAAAAGAAATGGATAACCTAAAATTTACCTATAGATTGAGGCTTCATTTGGGTAACCTTAGTGAGACAGTCTCACCTCATCGAACCCCTCCAAGTTCAGTTGAGCAACTGGACCTCCATTGGGGGTTTTAAAGGGAGGAAACCCCCCTTCACCCTTTTCTTTTTTTTTCTTTCTTTTTTTTTTTTAATTTAGTTTTTAAATATTTATATTTATTTTTAATTTATTTTAATATAAATAATATGTTAATAAGTTTTAATTTTTATTTAAAGAAATATTTACTTTTAAGATATATTTTATTATTTTGATATAAATATAATTCTAGTAATTTGTTTTTAATATAAATATAATTTTTATTATTATTCAATTTTAATTATATTTATTATTTAATATAAATTTAATGTAAATATAATTTTAATAAATTTTAATTATTTATTATATGTTTACATATATTTTAATCAAATATTCTTAATAATTATTTTTTATTCTTATCCTATTACAATCAATACGATTAAATTTAAATAAATATTTTACAACTAATTTTATTTTCACATTTATGATATTTACTCTTATCATTATATTAATTAATTTTATTATTACCGTTATTTTTAGCCGAATTAAAATTAACCTTGCCACTTATCCGAACATACTAATATATTCTTTTCGTAAATTTGCCGACAAAAACTACATATAATGGACCAAAGAAAAATATGAGCTAGAATGAATATTAGACATCAAAGTCATTATTTTTTCTTATAGAATTTCTTTTTCTTTTCAACTAATAAGTGAATAAATATTTTTTGTGTCTACAATAAATAAATTTTAATTTGTGTTCCGACGTCGTTTTCTAATTTTCTATTCTTTGCTCCTGTTTGTCAAATTTATATCAATAATTAAATTTAAATAAAAAACTATTTTTATTTCATATTAAAAACATTAAAATTTAAACACAAATCTTATCCGATACAAATGGAATGAACTGTGGGCAAAGGTACATGGAGGAAGACAGCGGGCAGAGCCAGCCAAACCAACCAAAGTCTAGCAGTAGAAGAGAGAGAGGGCGAGAGAGACAGAGAGAGCAAGAGATGGGAAACTTCAAAATGCTAACGAGAAAGTCCACAATTAGTCGCAGCCCACGCCCTTCCCTTTTGCTTTCAAAAGAAATTATCTTTTATCCAATCAAAGGAAGCAAAAAAGGGGTCTTTAATTTGACGTCTCTCCTTCTCTTTCTTTCTCTACAATAGTTATTCCTTTTTTTGTTTCTTTCTCTCTCTGTCTGTCCTTTTCTTGAATGTTTCTGCTTCTGTCTCACCCCTCTTAATTGCTCGTTTTCCCTTTCAGATTCCGAGAAAGTTCTTGGATTTTTGTTAGATTTTGTCTTAAAAGGACTTCATTTCTGATACTAATATATTTCCTCTTTTTACCACTTGCTCTCCTCTTTTGCCCTCTACACATTTTTAGCTGGATATGTAAGGATATTTAGAACTTTTTAATAAAGTATAAGTCTTTTAACCTTTTTTTCTCTGTTGAATCTTGTGTTCTTTCATCGTTTTCTATCAAATTAGCTTCTGGGTTTCTGTTGTTTTGTTTTTTAAGAGTTCTTTAGTTGTTTTACCTTAATTTGCTCTTAGCAAAGCAGCGTTCTTTAGTTTATTGCCTCCTTTTTCATTTGTAAATATTATGGTTTCTATTTTAGTCTTATCATGCAATCTAGCATCTTGGTCTTTTATGTACAAATCTGTTTTGACATGATTCATATTTATAATTGCAGACACAGATGGGTATATATCTCAGCACCCCTAAAACTGAAAAATTCTCAGAAGATGGCGAGAATGATAGGGTTAGATATGGTCTATCATCCATGCAAGGATGGCGTGCTACCATGGAAGACGCTGTGAGTAACTGATGAAAACCTTTAACTTTCAAATCTTCTAAGAATTTTGACCCTATTTTCTTCATTCTATTACAGTGTTACCAGATCGAAACTTTTTTTTTTGGGGCCCCTTCCCACCTCGAAAACACAAGACAATCATGTACTAGAATCTCTGTTAAAGTTCTTTATCATTTAGAGTGGTCTCTAACTCCTTGTGTACATGTTTTTCCTCCTTTTTTTCTGTCCTTAAAATTTATATTCTTTTCTATTTGTAAGTTGGGTCATTTTGCTGTCTGTCTTCCTTATGTTATACATATTGTACCTTACATTATCTTATATTTCTTTCAAATTCCCAATTTCTATTTATGTTATGGAAATGTTCTGTTTACTTGTATTATCTGTTTTGTTAGCATGCTGCATATCCTGATCTGGACGCTTCTACTTCGTTCTTTGGTGTTTATGATGGTCATGGAGGTAAGACTTGGGTGGTTCTGGTACTTCTTATGATTGTTTTCAGTTGCATATATAGGTTTTCATTTTCTGTACGCTATCTGAACTTGAGGTTTTTGTTGCTTCCCATTCATGTACTTACTCTTTTTTCCCTTTTAGAACTTGAGCCGCTGAAGAATCTTGAAACTTTTTCAAATGATTGTTTCGTGACTTTAGGGAATTCACTTTGGTGTCAGTGAATGCTTAGTTATCTTTAACTTTTTGTCTTTAAATTGTTTTCATAATTGCTCTCTGTAACTGTGCTTGGTTTTTATACCGACTACTTTCATAGATTGCTCTGAGAATAGCATCCAGCTTTTTACAAATATAATTACGAATCTTATTAAT
The DNA here is from genome assembly GCA_038382065.1 of Adansonia grandidieri. NCBI lineage: Eukaryota > Viridiplantae > Streptophyta > Magnoliopsida > Malvales > Malvaceae > Adansonia > Adansonia grandidieri. The sequence continues at coordinate 2,012,546 of JBBYHK010000020.1, read as the reverse complement.
GGCAACTGTTTTTAGGTTTCTTCAACTTATCCAAATTCATAACTTGCAGGCAAGGTGGTTGCAAAGTTCTGTGCCAAATATCTTCACCAGCAGGTTCTCAAGCATGAAGCATATGCAGCTGGGGACATAGGAACTTCTGTTCGGAGAGCATTTTTGAGGTTATTTAATTTGATTACGTTCATTCTTCACTATGTTTTCGTTGTTATGGGAGTCACAATGCAATTATTGTGCCAGAATGATTTGGGGGATTCGGTGTTTAGTACCTGCTAGCAATAATGTTTGTTGATCAATTCTTTGATTCTTGAAGTGTGTGAGTGACTTTTTCCTTTTTGTTACACCCTTTAGTGCTGCTAACATCTAATTATGAATTGCACAAGGTTTAAGTTATCCTAGAAATATAACATGCACGCATGCTTCATACATGCCGAAAAAGTATCTCTATGCCATTATTACAGTTTTAGGCTTTAAAAGTAAATTGACGCAACTGATGTCACTGATTTAAGACAGTTATTGCTTTTCTATTATAACCATACTAACGTCATTTTTTTTGTTAAATATTGTACTTCAAATCTTGTATCTCATCAAGGTTATAGATATCATAATTTTCTATTTCAGTTTTTTTTTTACTTATAATCTAAATTAGATTTTAGGCTTTGTAATGTCTCCTTGTATAGCCCTTTCAGCAAAAATCAAAATGCTTTTCCAAATCCTTGAGAAATTTATTACAAATGATAGTGCTTCGATTACTCATCTTGCCCCCCCTCCCTTTTTTATTGTGGTTTAAATGCCTTTTCCCTTTTTTCATGTCATATGTTTCCAACTCAAGTTATGTTTAGTGCAGAATAAATGAGATGATGCGTGGACAAAGAGGATGGAGAGAATTAGCCATTTTGGATGATAAAATAAACAAGTTTATTGGCGTGATAGAAGGATTGATATGGTCTCCAAGGGGTACTGATGGTAATGACCAAGATGATAATTGGGCCTTTGAGGAGGTACTTACTAAAACAAAAAGAATATTCCCATGGTATTGTCCAAGCTAACTTGCTGAACAGAAACTTGGTGTTTGCCACAATTTATGATTGAAACCAAGATCAAAGAAGAAGCATAGAACTCACATTGCTGCATGTTAACTTTTAGCTGATATGGTGTATCTCTGCAGATTATATTGCCCAGATTACGGAGAATTTATTTCTATCATGAACTTTAACATCTTACTCTGCACTAAACTTTTTGGGTTGGGGCAGGGATAATGTACAATCTGGGTTTGTCTGTGATTGCATAATAATATGATTCATGATTCATCCATAATTTTCCTGCATTTATTTGTTTGTACAATTAAGGCACAACAATTTGTGTATAGTTTATATTTGTTTTTTTGTTTTTTAAATAATTGTAATCAGGGCCCTCATTCTAACTTTTCTGGACCAACTTCTGGGAGCACAGCCTGTGTTGCAATTGTAAGAAACAACCAACTTATTGTTGCAAATGCTGGTGATTCTCGTTGTGTGATATCTAGAAAGGGTCAGGTAATATTCTATTAACGAGTGTAATTAGGTAATTTCTTTTCGAATGGATAGTAAAATGGTGATTATTTTTGTTAATAATTTCAAATGTTAGTGGATGGACTGGCTCCTGTACTTTGAACTATGGGCATTGAACATAAGTGTCATTGTAGGGAATGTCCTTTTCTGCCTAAATAAATGGTCTATTTTATTTGTTCTTACATGGCTTCCTTTTTTTTTTTTTTTTTTCTCTTTTTGGTAGGCATACAATCTCTCCAGAGATCACAAACCTGATCTTGAGGCAGAGAAAGAAAGGATTTTAAAAGCTGGTGGTTTTATACACGCAGGACGTGTCAATGGCAGTTTGAATCTTGCAAGAGCAATAGGTAACTTACTTCGCCTCTCTCGAATTACTTGTGTTCGATGCATATCCGGATATGGGTATAAGGATATAACCCTCCAAGGACTCACCAAATGCATGGAAAAACTTAGAATAAATTGAACATAACCGTTTTGAACACATATCTATATCAGACACTCACACCTGAGTTTGAGTAACATAGATAGGTAATTTAACTCCCTGCCTGATACCTAGAAAAAAATAAAAGAAAAAAAACGAAAGAAAGGTACTAACTGAACTTGCTGCTTCTATCCTTGGAATTTCCTTAGTAGAGAGGCATATGCCATTGCGCACAAAGTACTATTACTTTTCCTAAATGAACTGAATAACATTTCTATACATCCATAGTTTCCCATGCAAATGTATGCTTCCATACACATCTAGTATTCTTATATGTCAATGGGGGAAATAGAGAGAGAGGGAGAGAGACAGAGAGAGAGAGAGAGATGTAGTTTTAATCCGTTGATTCCTTTTGCCGCAGGTGACACAGAATTCAAGCAGAATAAATTTTTGTCTGCTGAAAAGCAAATTGTAACTGCAAATCCAGATATAAACACCGTAAGCACATTCTCTGACGCAATGTGGCCAGATCACTACACTATTAAAAGTTTTCCAGTTTTGCTTTAATGTATTCTTATCAATCCTAAAAATCCTTAGAGCTTGCAACATCTAACTTTTTACATCTTACTAATTTTCAATTAGGTTGAACTCTGTGATGATGATGACTTCATTGTTCTGGCATGTGATGGAATCTGGTATATATCTAATGCGGTTGCCTTATATTCAGTTGATTCCTTATATGCACCATTGCTCGCTCTGACTAAATTTTAGTCTTGAATTTAGTATCTAATGCCTTTTCAATTTTGAATTTTATATTTCAGGGATTGCATGTCAAGTCAGACGCTAGTGGATTTTATTCATGAACAACTAAATTCGGTATGTACATAAGCCTCTCCAACTTTGGTCTGTCTGTCTGTTTGAATTCTTGTTTATGGCAAATCTATTCGGTCAGGAAAGCCTCTCCATTTTGTGCCTTATTATTATTTTTATTTATGTTTGTATGCTTACAAACTCTTGCATGGAACGCAGGAAAGCAAGCTTTCCGTCGTTTGTGAGAGAGTTCTTGACAAGTGCTTAGCACCATCAACAGCCACTGGCGAGGGTTGCGACAATATGACCATGATCTTGGTGCAGTTTAAGAAACCAATTAATTCTGCCTCGTCTGCTGAAGAGCAATCCTCCAAGTCCAAATCAGTTGAAACTGAACCAAAGCTAGAGGGAAGTCAAGAAGAGTAGTATCAGATCGATTTGAGAACCCTTCTCAAATTCTCAAATATCGGGATATGCATTTGTATGGTTTAGAGAAGAAACGAATTGATAACATATTGAGATATATATATATATATATATATATATATATATATAGATATATGCGCTTTTTGTTTGTTTGTTTGTTAGTTTATCATTTAATCTGGGTGCTTTTATGCCTGACAATACCACAATATGACAATTTTAGTAGTAACATGTATAGTTGGGTGAGTGAAATGTTTTTGGGTCATGGATTCTATGATGATAAAAAGAGTCTTTGTTACCTTTTAGATCAACAACCTACATAAACTTTGAAAGACTTTCAAAAATCATCTTAAATTTCTTAGAACTTGGTTGCAAACTTGCAATTACAGTTTCTGCTTTTAGATCAACAACCTACATAAACTTTGAAAGACTTTCAAAAATCATCTTAAATTTCTTAGAACTTGGTTGCAAACTTGCAATTACAGTTTCTGCTTTGCTTGCCTCTCAGAATGAAGGCCACCTAATTTTCCTCGAAGTTACTATGATATAACCTTGTCTGCACATTTTTCTCTCCTTCATTTCAGGTTCACAGCAGATGAAGTCGGAAAACTTGTCCGACCAACATCAGCCGCTACTCACTCGAGTTCATTCTAGATAGAATACACACTTATAAATAAAAACTGTAACATACACCAAATGTAAGGCTGTCAAAATTAGAAAGATGCATTTGCCTGATTTAAAGTTAAAAAAACTGAAGAAAGAATTGTTCACATTCTAGAGAGGAACTCTATTCTGAGAACATAATTGATTAATGCTAAATGAAGTCAGGTCCTGTACTGAAATTCCATAATATGGATGCCTCCTAATTTTATGAAATCATATCATCGCACTTTCCTTGGATTTTATGTAAGAAAAAAGAGGATATATGAGCAGTTTCACAAACAAATGAATTGCTACTGTAGCAGCTCAACTGCATATTATAAAATATATATATATATATATATGTAAAATAATCTCCCCAACACTAATGGATATCAAAATCCAAACGATCTATCAAGACACAAAAATCTAGTATCTCAAAACAACTCCAAAGCCAAAATCCCCAATGTAACCAAGAAACTAGCCTTCAACCCGGCAGCATTGCTTGTAGGAGCAATGGCAGGGCCCTCTATTTCAGCCGGAGAAGGTGCTGGGGAGATTCCAGTGTACCTTCTGTGCCTTTGAGACAAAACAACCACGATCAACTTCTGGCCTTGCTCACAGTGTCCCTTTGCTCCACTGATGAAGTAAAATGGGCCAGACTTCTCAAGCTTCACCTTGGTGTTCCCCTCATTGTATTCTGCAATCGGGTTCGAGGTGTTACAGCTTGCATAAGCCTCCTTAGTCACTTGCAGCACCGAGTCTTTTCCACCATCATATTTCCACACTGGAACATAAGCACCAAAAAAGGATTTGAAAAAAAATATAATTGAAGTGCATCATTATATTAATAACTCAGAAGAAGTAGGTTTAATACCGAGAGAGTCGCCAATGCGAAAACGGAAACTTTCAGCCCATTTGTTGAGAGAATCTGATTCAGAAGAAGGGATCTTCCAAGCGTCAGTCTTCCCACCGACCAAGATTTCTTTACCTTCTGTAAAGCTTAAATATAGAAACAAGAGCACCAAAGAAGAAGTCAGCCTTCTTGAAAAAGCATCAGCCATGGAGGGAAATCAAAATTTGGAGAGGCAAGCAAGGAAGTGAAGAGAATTTGCAATATACGAAGACAAAAAGAAAGAGTTGAGTTAGGACTTGTTGGGGCAGTGACTGAGTCAGCAGGGTCTTACTGTATTTATGCACTTGGGAATCTGGAAAGGGAAACTAGCCGTTAGAAGGATATGTGTTAAGTTAATGTTGGGGACATCTGCCTTCTTCTGGGGCCCCGAGTCTCTGACCGACCGTCCCTTGGCCTTCGCCATTGTAACGGTTAAGTAGTATGAAAAAAAGGGACAATGGATCTAACGGTCAAATGTAGATGATCCCCGGGGTCTTTTCATCTTAGATGCTCGTGCCATGCCCATGGATAGTTTCATTTCATTCAATTTCATTGGAAAAAGAAATGGGTTTTTTTTTTTTTTTTTTTTTTTCAGTAAGGAGTTGACATTTGCAATTGCAATTGCAATTGTTTTTAATCGTAGTTGATTGCTATTCTCTTTTTCCGCTTGATAATGAAGTCCCCATTAATAAATGTGAGCGTTTTACTCATCATTTACCATTGTTGCATCGGTTTATATGGGTGATTAGGGTATAATAATAGTCCAGACATTGCTATTTAAATTTGATTAAAAAAATTAAAATTCGATTTAATAATTATCGAGTCAAACTTAAGTTTGAGTTATCAAATGAGTTGAATTTAAGTATTTTAATATTTAGCTTAAATGACTTGCAATCCTAACCAAGTTTTTTCATGTTTGATTTTTTTTTTATTTTTAATTAGTAATAAAAGATTTTTCGATTCAAACTCAAAATTAAATTAAAAAATAATCAAACTTAAAATTAAACAAAAAAATTAAATTTATTTTTATTAGGTACACAATTTTAATTTTAATTTTATCTTAATTAAATTTAAATTTTAAAATTAAAACTCAATTAAACGTAAAAAATTGTATTTTGAATTATGAATTTCGAATCAAATTCCCCACCAGGCAACAGGGGCCAGGGCACCACACCACCCATCAGCTTTGAATGGGGTCGGTTTCACACTAGTCGCATCAAATTCAAAAAACAGTCCATCAGGTTGGAGGTTGGATACCCAAATGGATCATAATCAGTCCAAGCCCAAAATTTTTGCTTTTAACAAAGTTGGACTTTGCTGCGTTTGTTCAATAACTTTAGGTTGCGGTGCCCACGCCATCTTCCAGGAGAAGACACTTGGCACGAATCCATATCATGACGTCATCTCATCAATTGCAAAGTGTTCTCCAAAAAAAAAAAAAAATTGCTGGCAACGTAGCTCTTCCATTATTCAAGCTCTGGATAGAAATAAAGGGATTCAATTAATCTTTTTGGAGTTTCAAAAGTTTAGATAGAGATAGCAAAAGGTTAAAGACTCGAGGAAAAACGCAGATACCCACAAGATGAGTCCAGAAGAGCTAAGACCGTAAGAGCGGCAGGCGTGGAAGCATCCAGTTCCAAGAGGCTACCACCCTGGTGAAGTGCGGCACCAAAGGTGCAAGCTTCCCGTTACCATGACTACCATTCTCACCGGCGGCCTCCTCATTAAAGCTGTTCCAAGAGCAATACTCTTCCATGTTCCTTTAAAATCTTTTTGTATAAATGGGTAGAGGCATAACCAGCAAAAATGCCCATGAACAGCTCACATGAGTTGTTACTGCGTTCTGAGTTCTATAACTCAGCGGATAGCCAGTTCGAGCGTAAGAAATAGCCATCTCTTAGACAGTGAGGAGCTGATCTTCCAATGTATTTATCGGCTCCACAAGCTGAAGTTTCTACTTTCGACCAAACGCTGCTATGTGTTCCAGTTCCCAGCTCTACGGGTCGAGTGGAGAGCATTCTATATTTAGCTAACTGTTTCAGATTTTGACCATTACGAAGATGCTTAAGGAGATTCCTACTACTCTGATTAAAAATGAACCCAGTTAAAAAATGAGCATTAATAAAGTTTACATCAGAAAGCATGATTGCATCTTAATCTTGAATCATTACCTAAGACAATAATATCGTAAAGCAAATCCTTTTGTACACGTTAATCAAACTTCAGAGATGAGTAGATAGGCCTTGTGAACCAAAAACATGCATAAAATCCGATGGTGCAAGTTAGTACAAAAAATGCATATGAAGCAATTAGCATCTATCCAAAGTAAAGGATCCCAGAAACCAGCTTGGTAATCTCAAGCTTGGTGAAGAAGTAGAATGTAGCATAGAGCAAGAGATACAAAGCCGAGGAGCCTGACGTGAGATATGACCTCCACCACCACAGATAATCTTCACTGCATAACTGGAAGTAGCAAAGCACGATGGCTGTCTCGGCACAAGTGATGAGGAGGATAATAAACACCAAGAACAGGAAAGAAGATGTAGTACTAATTCAGCCAGATTGAGGTAAGAATGAAGAACAGCTCGATGAAAACGGCGCCAAATCGAAAGTATTCCTCTATTCAGAATAGAGAAAATGGGGTTCATATACCGAGCCTGCTCAGGGAGTTGATAATTCAAAAAAAAAAAAAAAGCATTAATAATATTTTATATATATGTCACTCTAAACAATATCAAGTGGCATATATTAAAATGCCTTTTTTTTTTCCTAGCGATTTCAACTGCGCACGAAATTTAACAATTAAGACCCTGAAACATCAACCAGCTCGATGATTGAGGGATAATTAAAGGTGCAGGCCAAGAAAAAAATTATGGATATCTTTAACAAGCTCTAGTAGTTGACATTTCTCAGTTACTGGACTGTTTTTGGGACCTTGCACTGGCAAACTACAGTGATATGGTAACAAGCTACCAAAGAACAACAATCAGCCAATGGAGTGTTGTTAAAAATATTGACGCTCGATCAGAATAAAGCCTTCATCAGCCTTCAAATTCAAGCAGAGCTTGAGACCATTGCAATATATATTTGTATACTAATTCAATTTGCTGGAAGCTAAAAGCATTTATTAAAAGCCTAATTCAGAAAGGTTTTTGAAAAATTTGTGATAAAAAAATATAATTTAACAGTTTTAAATATATAGTATTATTATTTTGAGTTAAAATGTTTTAAAATATATATAGAATAATAAAAAATTTACATTACGTTTAGTTTATTGAAATAGAATAAAGCTATAATAATATATATATTTTGTGAGAATATAATGAAATAGCTATATGCATAGCTTAGTTCAGTGAAATATAACAGTATGAGATTTTGAGTGCCGTTTGTAGAGGATTTGAATCTTTAAAGCAATTTTTTATTCTTCTTAAAGTCGGAATAACTATTTAGTAGGAGACTCAAAATAACTATTCAGTGATTTTTTTAAATAAGGTTGTAATAGGCTATTCAACGAAATAATCATTCTGTAAATCAAACAATCGCATTACTATAGTACATTAAAATAAAGCTGTAATAGAATTTTGAGACATTTCTAACTTTTAGATTTAAGTTTTCAAACCGCAAAAATCAGTTATATTATATATATATATATATATATATATAAATTTAGTAATGATGTTGCAACAAATCATAATTTTTTTATGTTATTACATTGTAACAACAATAATGCTAAATGCATCCTATGATTGTTCGACAAGACTATTAAGTTACAACAAGATTGGAAGGTTCATCCATTTTAGATATTTCAAGTTGAAAGGAAAAAAATATTTTAGGCCAATGAAAATATATATATATATATATATATATAAAGAAAGATCAAGTCACGTGATCTAAAAGCGTGATATGAACAACACCAGCTGGTTTGGTTGCTTTCTTGATGGAGGCTGTGCAGTCAAAAGCCTAGAATGGAGTAAAACCGTTTGGCATTCAGCACTGGTTCATGGGTTTGCGATGATTTTCACCGTCCATTGTATGTATGATTGACCAGCGACCACGATAATTCAATAATTGACAATACAAGCATCCATTTCCTACCTTATCTAGTGCAGTAATTGTCTTCAAGTCAGATTGAATATTTTTCAATTCTCTTCAACTTGATCTATAAGTTAATTTTACTATTAAAAAATTAAAAAAATATTTTATTAATATTTATATATTTTTATAATTAAATTTAAATAAAATTTTTTTATTGATTTGATCTAAATTAAATTAAATCAAAATATTAAATATCATATCTAAGCGTGATCAAATGTCTAACCGACTTTTGAATAGATATAATACAAAGGCAGGCATTCATTTCCTTCAAAATTTCCCTCCACATTCCCCCCTTTGGATGGCATCCCCCCTCCCCCTTGATAGTCTTCCATTTTAGTGCATTCCACGTTTTCTAATGACTTTGCTTGAAGAGAGAGAAAGTGAAAGAGATTTGGCAAGGGAGGTGAGGCAAACTTCGATGTATGGGGAAGCAAGTAGTTAGTACAATCATGTCGAGCTTTAAGAGCATAAAACCTGGAGAGAATCTATCAAAGCTGCATATCCACAAAGAGCACCAATCACTTCCAAATTGTTTGAACTTATTCTAAACACCCATAAAAAGAGGTTGGCCATAAAGGGAGCTGTCTGGTCCCCCACCACATCTCACAGCCATTGCCATTGCCAATGGAAAAAAAAAAAAAACCATCCACATCGCACCCATTTATACCTTTGGGACCCTTAGCTTTCCCCATTATCATTGGTTCATGATGGCTTAGGCTCACGCCTACCATTACTAAAACTTGGGGGTTTTTGGCTAGAACTTGTTTTGCGCCATGCGCTACTTGCTGCTATAGGTTAGTGTCAATCGCCCACATTCTTTATAGTTGCTGTTGCCTGTTAGCTTCGATGGAAAATATCCCAATCTTATCTATCTTCGGACTGTTGTTTTGGTCCAAATTTATCATGAATTGAAAATCAAAGATACTGGCACCTTGGGTATGAAATTTCTATGGCCAATAAACTGGAAGGACCCACAGTTTTTAAGACTAGGTTCATCTATCAGGTATGGTCCGTTGATGAGATAGTCACCGTTATTATTAATTATCATGAGAGGCATTGAAGATACGTGTCTTTAAGTCGAACTATTCCTTTGATAAGTATAGGTTAAGTTTTAAGTAAAACTTCTAATAATTGGGTTTATATTCATCGAGTCTTGATAAAGTTTTTAAAAATAATAATTTTATTTAAATTTAATTATAAAAATATTATTTTAATAATATAATAAATAATAAAATAAACTTTTGAATTTTAAAAAAATTATAAATTTTAAATCAAAACCCTACTTATAATAAATCTAATATTGAACCTTGAATCATATTTTCATTCTTCAAGAAAATTTTACTTTTAAAAATTTTTTTTCTCATTTCTCTTCAAATTTTTGCAAATTAAATCATCAGAGTATTTTTCAAAATTCGAATTATGATGACTCTTTTATTATTTAGTCTATTTTACAAAATTCTCCTTACTTTTAAGCAATTTTTCTTTTTTCAAACTCTTTTCATGCAATCCAAGTACTTTTTCAACAAAATTAATTATTTTATTCTATAAGACAAGATAATAGAACTTTTTGACCGATAAGTATTGCTTCAAGCATTAAACTGTTTTTGGCTGAGGTTACTAATCCCACATATTGACCATTCAAAATGTTACTAGCTAACAAATGCTTTTTAAATAGGTTATTGAACTTAAAACGTGACACCTAGTCTTTTTTAAATATTAATTAATTATTTATATTAATTAATGTGATATTTAAAATAAAAATATAATTAATAAATTATTTTTTAATTTAATAAAAGTAATCTGTTAATTTTTTAAAATAACAATTAAATAATTTTTAATCAATATATGATTAATCGGATCTTAATTAATGTATTGAGAATGTTATATTAAATATAATATTTTATAATTTTATTTAATAATTTTAATTTTAAAACATTAAATAAAAATATTATTATATATAATAATTTAAAAAAAATACTTTAAGGCCATTGTTAATAAAATTTCAATAATATTTAAAGTCAAATCAAGAGTAAATATGTGAGAATAGTGGTTGGGGAAGCAGCTAAAGAGGAGGCTGGGTTTTTCCATTTTTCATTTAAGTCCATTAATAAGTGGTTGAAATGGCAGCACAACAATAATGAGGAGGTCCCTGCAATAGGCGAAAGGATGATGGATAAGTGAAAGGGGCTTTTGGTCCATGTTGTTTATTAAAATCCTCCGAATTAAGATGAGCGATATGATTGTACTTGAAAAGACTTGAACAAAAAGCTTAGGTCCCCTCCCCTACCCATCCGCCCTTTATTTTTTACAGACTCTGTACCAATACCTTTGATAAGGATTACGTTTCATGAATATCTATTAAAAATTTAAAAATAATAAAATAATTATTATATTATTTTTAAAATTTTATAAAAGTTGTTAATTTAATATAAAAATTTTTTAAAGGAGAAAATTATGGAGCCTTAAAGGATGTTTATAGTTCTAGCCAAAAGAGAGGCGCTTATGGAAACTTTTAAGATTCTTACATATATATATATATATATATTCTAACAAATTATGAATAATTATATTATATATTAAACGTAAAAATATTTTATAATAAATTAATAAAATGGTATATATTTTATAAATTATATATAAAAAAATAATTATCTTATAAAAGAATGAAAACATTTTATGACTAGAATTAATTAAATAATATGTTTTTCATAAAATATTTAAAAAAATAAATAAAAGATGTATAATTTCACTAATTATTCTTATTGATTTTATTATTTTATTATTGGTATATAAAATAATTATCTTATATATAATTAATCATTTTTACAAAAATTTATATTTTAAAAATTTAAAAATTTATTCTAAACATTCGATTTTAAACCTCATACTAATTGAAAATTATATTTTAAAAAATAATTATATAATCAATTAAAATAAATTTTAAATTTTTAATAGCATGATTTTTGGCTCATTGATCTTGAAAGTAGAATAACCATTTATGGGTTGTTACGGAAATTTAATCACATTTCTTTTGATATTAAACTCCAGTAGTGAAAATTTATGGACTCAAAATAAAAAATAAAGATATAATCAATCGATTTTCAAAATTTTAAAGATTTCTATAGCTAATTTCTTTTTTTTAATAAATTCAGAATAAAAAAATATTTAAAATAAATTAATATATAAATTTTAATATATTTTTAATCGTTAAATCAATATATTGTTAGCTTCTAAGGCTGTGGTTTTCGATTCACCGAAAGTATAACTGAGCTAATATTTCTCATATAGTCATTGTTCAGTACATAATAGAGATACAGCATTTAAGAGAGAAAAAAAAATGAATAGCGAGCTGAAATGCTAGCATTATTACTCAATGGGTTTAACGGTCAAGTCTCGTCCGTTTAATGGTCATTAGAGGCAGAGGGTCAAATGGGTGTAATAATTTATAAGAAATGGTAGAAATTAAGAAAACCATTATATTTGATTTTAGACGGTGTCGTTTACGAAAAATTAAATGAGCAATAAAAGTCATATTACATGATTAAATTTATATCATGTAAAAATTATTTATAATCTTTAATGTATTATATGAATCAATCAATGTGAGAAATACGTGTCTAAGTTCATCGAGCAAACGTTACGTTTTAATATAAAATATAAAATTATAAACTTATAGTTTAATTAATTTATTTAACTAATTTTAAAATTTGAATATCAGTATTTATAATTATTTTAAAAATTTTTATACTAAAATAATAAAATATAAAAATATTTTTTAACCGTGTCAAATATATATAAAAAAAATTACTTTATAATTTGGTAAGATAAATGGTGTATATATTCCAATTTAGTTTGAAATAATGATTTTTTTTTCAAAGTTTCAAAATCAACCAAAAAAACGGAGGTAAACTACTAAAAACATCTGGTTTAAGATTAATAACATTTAATTTTATATTTTAAAAATTAATACTTTATTTCTTTTGTACTTTCATTTTTGTTAAAAACCGATCTAATGACATTAAAAAATCTAGTGAAATATCAATCTTATCCTCGTTTTCACTCCCATACAAAAAGAGCAAAATAAAAGCGAACAAAATGAATATTTTATAAGATTTTTGTTTAATGATATTAAATTCATTGTTAACAAAAATCAAAACATAATTAATATAAACGTCGGTTTTTAAAACATATGGCTCTAAACTATAGAGAGTTTTGTACTTTACCCCAAAAACTAAACAATAAGTAAAAGTAGCTAAGCAGATGATTTAGATAAGCAATGCTTCTTAAGTTTTAGAAGCATTTATGAACATGATTTCTGTTCCTGGGAGACTATAAATACTATTTAGTAGATTCTAAGAGTATCAATAAAAGGAAGATAATCAAATAAGATTTCTTCTTCGATCAAACCTTGAATAAACAAAACAAAATTAATGATCAAAATATTTAAATAAAATGAGATTTTTTGAGGTAGTATTTTTGCATCCCCTGATCAAATCCATCCACGTTAGAATGAACTGTAATGGTTTAATAGATTAAATCAATTAATTAAATTAAATATTTAACGTTGAATAAAAATAAAAAAAATTAATAAAAAAATTAATTAATTTAATAATGATTTTTTAATATAAATTTAAAATTTTAAAGGTTCAAAGCTAAAAAATGTTATGTAATTTAATATTGATTTAAGATTTAACAATAGTAAAACTGCAGTCCATAAACAAACTTTTGGATATATCCATTTGGACAACCGGTAACGCAAGCCAAAGAGGTAGCTGTCATCTGCTTAATTAGAGCGTATCCTTTACATTAATTGCGATTGTATGGCTTTTCGCGGTGAAAATTGTAAATTACTTAAAGTCTATGTTTGGACGAAAGATTTAAAAGCAAGAGAAAATTTCATATTATCTTAAAGCCCAATCAATGCCTCTTTAATTTTTATTAAACAACCTTTTATTATTTAAAAGCATTTTTTAGTTTTTTTTAAATCAAATAATAATTTTTTTTATAAAAATTCAAAAATCAACAAAAACAAAATATCATAAAAAATTCGATTAAAAAATATATTAAAAATCTACAATAACAAAAAATGATAAAAATATTATTAAATAAAAATGCTGACACAATTATACACTTAATAAAAAATATAATACAAATCAATCAACTATTAATTTTTTGACAATAAAGAATAAAATAATTAATTGTGTTGATTAATTAAAACTTAAATGCTAAAATTGATTTGATTTTTTATGCTTATAATCATATATTATTTCAATATAATTATATTTTATTTTTTATTTATAATTTCAAAGAAAACGAGAGCATAAAAATAATATATGTGGTATATTTTTTGAAGAAGAACTGATATAATGCATAAAAATTATATTCATACTTAATTTTATTTTTTAAATAATTTTTTTAAAAAAAGGAAATTCCAAATTAATTTTTTGATAGACACAAAAACATATATGTATCTTGAAATAAATTTTCACATACTTTATTTATTTATATTTTATATTTTTATTTTGAAAATATTTTAACTTAACTTGATTTAACTGAATTATTATTTAATTATTAAAAATATTTTTTTAAATTTACTTATAAAAAATAAAAATATTTATTTTAATATTTTTAAATATTTTTTAAATAATAAAAAAAATGATATATTGTTTTGGCCTATGAGCACCTAAATTTGGTGCCGAGATATCCAGGAGAAGATAGCAAGATAGTGACAAGAGGAAGTAAATAAAATTGGAAAAAGAGGTTTCTATGAAAAACTCCTTCTGAGCCACACTGCAACACTGTCCCCTACTCCCTATACAAAGCCAGTCCACACACTTTACATTTAACAAAATCCCAATATTAATCCATTTATATATATATATATATATATTTTCCTTTCTTCTTCGCAAACGAAGTAGAAAGCAAAGGAAAAGATTGGAAGAGGAAGGACTAAAGGATTGGATGGGAGAGACAGGTCGTTGAGAAGCTGTCACCATTGATCACGTATATACAGATATTATATATATATATGTATATATATATATATATGGTTGCATATATTAGTCTTCACCATAATTATTTAAAGAGAAGGAAAGAGATTGGTTCATTCATCGAGATTTGCGCGGCTAAGTAAGGTAAAGATCTTTTGTTATATCAGCGGATCAGGCTGATTTAAAAGCGAAGACGGCGAGAATTTATTGATATGATGTATCTGATAATGATATAAACAACAACCCCATCATTCATACACATGACCTGTTAGCCATGGGCTCTCCTTGCTCTTCTTATTAATCTTTCCTGTTGGCTTTGCTTGCTTGCTCACTCTCTGCTTCTCTCGTAAACAAACCCATAAATTTATCATCTTCTCTCTCTCTCTCTCTCTCTCTCTCTCTCTCTCTCTCTGTGACGCCACCCTTTGCTTTTTCTTTTGGGATTTTGGTCCTTTTTTCGGATTATATTTCTGGGTTTTGTTTTCTGTTAGTGAATTACTGAATTTTGGTTTTGTGACCAAGAGTAAGCGTCACCACTGTCATCATAAAGTGGGGGAAACTGGAAAATAGTGGAGTTCGAGGAATGGGTGAAGGAGGATAAGGAAGCAGGGTTCCGGTTCGTATTGTCGTCTTCTCAGTCCAATGCTTATTAATACTCTCTCCTTGGCTTCTTCCTGTTGTGCCTGCATGTTTTCTGTTTTAGACTTTTAGCGTATTTAACGAGAATTTTTTTTTTGGGGTTCTCAAATTTTTATCGTTTGTACATGATATGGGCAGCTTCACAACCTCAAGGAACTTAGGCCAGGTTCTTGAGATTGTTTGAAGGGGTTTTCCCATTGTTTCTTCTCTTCTTATAAGGTTATTCTCAACAAACGAACAAAAATGAAGTTTATGAAGCTTGGCTCGAAGCCCGACGCCTTCCAAGCGGACGGAAAATGCATCCGGTAAGACGGGTTTTCACTCGCATTCTGTTCTTCTACAACAAACCGATGCAAATTTTCTTATCGTTGTTTCTTAGCATGCTCTTGTCTTGGTTTAATTTTGGGTTTGTTTATTGTTCTGTCTCTTACTTTGTTTTCCATTATACTGTCTGCCCCAGACATGTTCCTGAGATGAAAGTTGATTAGCTCTAGCCTCTATCGATTTTCTCCTGAAAATGTTTAATTTATTATATTTTCATGGTAGTAATTTATGTGCATGTTTATGAAAATTTATCTTTGTTTTATCAACTAATTTTTATACCGCTTGAAGGTTTTTTTTTTTTCTTTAAATATTCCTATAAGAGAGAAAAACTTTCCGTGGATAATTATAAATTGGGAACTTTAACAAGTAATTTTCCACTTTCTGTTGATTTCCTCTAGGCTTGGTGACAGATTGAACCACATGGGTGTTTTCATTACAATTATTATTCTTTTATTGTTTGGTTTCTGTGGGGGATAGAAAAATGAAAACAAAAAAAAAAAGGGAAGAAAAGAGATGGGTTATCTGGGAGGTGGTCCAGCTGTTGAGCATATCCTCTTTTTCATTAGTTAGTGGTCCAAATGTGGGGAAAAGCATACTGGGAGCAGGCCTTTAATCGTTGTAAAAATTTTCATACCTGTAAATAATTGCATGTTCCACTTGACATCAGGCATTTCCCATCTCCCAACGAGGAGCAAGCTTGGGTTTTACACCATAACATTTCCGAAAGTATCTTCCCCTGATAGCAACTTCTCATAACCGAACCAGTTTATCATTGTGTTGCTAAGGAGTGATCTAGTCTAGTGCCCTGGGATACGTCAATTTGTTACTTGAACTTTATACTGTGATTTGGGATGCATACTTTCTTTGACTGGCAGATTTAATAAGACCCCAAAAAATGATTTTTTTTTTTTCATTTTAATTAGTGGTTACCCCCAAAATCTTTTTATGCATAAGCAGATATGAAATGAATATATTTACATTCAGATTTCAATTTTTTTTCAGATGAAACGACTAATTAAAACAGGAAAAAATGAAAGAGCTGTAATATGGGAATTGATTGATGGCCACTTTTCGTTTCTCTTTAATGGGACCTTCCTTTTTGGTCAGCTTTAAACCCATATTTAGTTGCATTATAAAATGAAATATCAGCAGATGCAGTCTGTTTGCTTATGGACAGGTCTTTGAGGTACAATAACATTTTTAGAAAGCAACCGCAGTGTTTTCGTAAAGGTAGAGGTTGTAATTAATCTTTAAATAATAATGTTAAAACTTGACTGCCGGGCTTCTGGTTTCTTATACCTGTTTTTCATTTTTAAATGGGGCTATGTACTAACCTAAAAGTTGATGTCTGAATTTCCAGTCAATTGACCATAGCCATAGATTTGAATAACTTGTGGTTTTGTGGATGGCCAGGAGTTTTCTTTGTTCTAATGTAATTTGACATGTGAGCAATAAACGCGGTTCGTTCACTGGCGCCAACGAGGCAAAATTGGCTCTTGGTTTGTCTTTTTTTCGTACTCTAAGGTTATTATCTGTTGATGCAGGTGTGTCACATCTGATTTCGCAACAGATGTCACCATTAAGGTTGGCGAACTGAAATTTTTCCTTCACAAGGTTTGCTTAATCCCTTTTTAATCTTTATACTTCTTCTTTAGGTGTATATGTTTGTAGATTCTGAATTTTTAGCATGTTCTTGGCATTTGGTTCATATGTAAACCGCTTTCTTTCTATATTCCACTTTAAAATTCATGAAAATTTTAAATGTATTTCTTCAAAATCACTATTTAACTGACTTTTTTCTTCCAGAAAAATATTGCTATTATTATCATTTCATAGGCATAAGTATGCAAAATTTTGTCAAGGTTGGAATTTGATTCCATGAAATCTTGCAAATTAGTCATATATTTCATCCTATAGTTTTTGCAAAAGTTGCCTCTGATGACTCTTTGCTATAAATGCCAATGTAGTGGGAGTGCAGATAAATTGTTTTTGCTTGATTCGATCTGTTCTATCAGCCAAACTGAACTTTTTTATATTTACCGATAAGTTCTAGAATGCTCTGTCTGTGGCGAGCAGCTGCTTAGCTGTGACTGTTAATTATACATTTATGTGCCTTTGTAGTTCCCGCTATTGTCTAAGAGCAACCGCATGCAAAAACTAGTGCTGAAAGCCTGTGAAGAGAACTGTGATGAAGTTAATTTGGTTGATTTTCCTGGTGGACCAAAAGCATTTGAAATTTGTGCAAAATTCTGCTATGGGATGACTGTTACTCTAAATGCTTACAATGTGGTGGCTGCTCGTTGTGCAGCTGAATATCTAGAGATGACTGAGGATGTTGATCGAGGTAACCTAATTTTTAAAATCGAAGTATTTCTTAATTCGAGTATATTCCGTAGCTGGAAAGATTCCATTATTGTTCTAAAAACCACCAAGGCTCTTCTACCATGGTCTGAAGACCTGAAGATTGTTGGAAGATGCATTGATTCCATTGCATCTAAAACGTCTGTGGATCCGGCAAACATCACATGGTCCTACACATATAACAGGAAGTTATCAGTTCGGGGTAAAATAGTTGGCGGTATGAAATTTCGAGAGAAGATTGCACCTGTCCCGAAGGACTGGTGGGTTGAAGATATATGTGAGCTAGAGATTGATCTCTACAAGCGAGTTATGACTGCTGTGAAATCAAAGGGAAGAATGGATGATGCAGTAATCGGTGAGGCACTGAAAACTTATGCTGTCAGATGGTTGCCAGATTCTGTTGATGACTTGGTTTCTGATGTGCATTCATGGAGGAACAAATTACTGGTGGAAACAATCGCATGCTTATTGCCTTCAGATAACGGTGTGGGTTGTTCATGTAGTTTCTTGCTGAAGTTGTTGAAAGTTGCCATTTTGGCTGGGGTGGATGATTCAGCGAAGGAAGATTTAGTGAAGAGGATATGTTTAAAGTTGCATGAAGCTTCTGTCAAGGATTTATTAATCCCAACAAGGTCTGCCCAAACTACAATATATGATGTTGGGATGGTGCAGTCTATTGTGAACCGGTACATGATGCATGAAAAGCGTAGGCGAGATTTAGAAGTTGGAAAGAGTGAGATGGGATGTACTGATTTCGTTCTAGGGCGTGGATCATTGTTGAGTGTTGGTAAACTGATTGATGGGTATCTTGAAGAAATTGCAGGCAACCCAAATCTTTCCCTTGCCAGTTTCATTGACTTGATTCAGTCAATCCCTGAGTTTGCTAGACCAGTTCATGATGGACTCTATAAAGCCATTGACAAGTACCTGCAGGTAAGGCTTTTACACTACGGATGCCAATTTCATTTATCTTCTAAATTCTAAAATTATATATCCCAACAGATAGATACATGTGCATAAATTCTTCCAAAATATTTTCTGATGTGATTAAAGTTTGTGTTGTGAATGCTTTCAAGGTATACCTACATTGCTTCCACGCAACCGTAGGATAGGTTTGACCACCATTTGTGACCCTGTGACAACCTGGATCTTGCATCCAAAATATTTTCTGATGTGATTAAAGTTTGGGTTGTGAATGCTTTCGAGGTATACCTACATTGCTTCCACGCAACTGTAGGGTAGGTTTGAACACCATTTGTGACCCTGTGACAACCTGGATCTTGCATATCTTTGCAAGATCTTTAACGTTATTACTAGTAGTGCAGCTGTAGTTAGATTTAGGGACGGAGGGGCTGGGTGTAGTTATTGGTTGAGAGGGCAGGATCTTTGTTAGTTCAACTTAGAAGTTCAACTAGGACCTTGCAATCAAGTAGTACCATTTTTTTAATCTCTTTTTGAACGAAATATGCTTGCGTTTTAGTCAACCGCTTAGTTGAAAACACATTGCTTGATTTATTTTCTTTCTGCTTGAAGCATTCTGTTAAGATCTTGGAGTTTGCAGTTGTTTTTATGAATCATCCTGTTGGTCACGTATCTTTATTGTTTTTTCATAATGGCTGTCAACTATGATATAATGAGACCCGGAACCCTTTTAATGAACGCGCTTTGACATTGTGAAAATGGTTTATTTTGTCTGCAGGAGCATCCAAGCTTGACTAAGGCCGAAAGAAAGAAAATTTGTGGGCTGATGGATGTCAAGAAATTAACAATGGATGCGTCTATGCATGCTGCACAAAATGAGAGACTTCCACTGCGGGTTGTAGTTCAAGTTCTCTTCTTCGAATGGGTTAGGGCCGCAGCTGGAGTTCAATCACATAACAATACTTGCAACGCTTCCCATTCCGAGACAAAAACTGATGAAGAATCGGATAAGACTGGAGCTGAAGATTGCAACTCCGTTGAGAAACAGATTAGTCAAATTATGATAAAAGAGGATGGAGGCCAAAAAAATGAAAAATTGGCCAAGAAGAATAGCAAAAACAGTAGAAGTGGCATGCAGCTGCTCCCATCACGATCTAGAAGAATATTTGACAAGCTGTGGGTTGTGGGAAAGGGGCATGTGGAGAACAGATGTTCCGAGACCTCCGGAAGTTCACAAAGCCCGACTTCGGTGGTGGTTCCAGGGGACACCAAGTCCTCTGGTTTTTCTTCAAGACACAGGAGACATTCTATTTCCTAGAGAAGGATGCTGAGGTTTGTGAAGAACCTGAACAGGTAAAGTAAGATTTCAAACTGTTGTCGGTGTAAAGAAAGTGGTAGGATTTTGTAGTAGTTTCTGATGGGGGTTCTTTTCATTACGATTCCGCTTGTCCAATAGGTTTCTTGAGCGCTCGAGTTTGTTCGTGTATGAAGTAAGTTTATTCATGGTATGAAGTAAGTTGAAGTGTGGTTCTAGTTTTCATTGTAAGAAGTAAGTCGGAAGTATATGCCTAGTCTAAAATGGGTGGGTCAGCTGCAGGAAGTTTTTTGAGTGCTTTCTGTTTTAAACATCTTATCCAATTGTATGATCAACTATTCTCGTATCAAGTCTTACGGAGTTAATTGGAGGACTAAATGTCCTTGAAACATTCAGAGTCCATTGACCTGCCATATAATTCATAGATCAGCTTCCCGTTTCTATCGCCATTTCCTTAATGCTTTCTTGCCTGCATTAGAATGAGAGCAAGATGAACAAACATAGAAAGAAAGACACGAACGGCATAATTCTGACATTTTATTTTCTAGTTGCTTCACGCTTTCCTCCCTAAAGCGAAACATCATTTACAAAGAAACTGATCTGTTTCCCGCAATTTGCAGGCTTGGCTGCCTGCCTAGTGCCTAGTGAAACAATTTTGTTGTAGTTGTAGCTCATGGCGTGGCACCATGGCAATGGGTTATAGTCTAAAATTAATGCTGTACATATGTGACATAATTTGCAATAAAAATATTTACGATTAATTCCGGGAATCTCAATCCATAAATTCTCTCTGACAGTCAAAACCCAGTATCCAATTGGATTGACGTTCATTAACAACTGGGGCAAGGCACGATCAGCTGAAAATAGATAGGATAGTATTATCTTTATTGGTTTTCCAACGTAGACTTGATTAAAACTTGAATTTATTGTATAGATTGACAAGTTTAATTTTTACGGGTTATGTTTTGAATAAAATTTTTATTAATTTAAATTAATTTAATTTAAATTATATTTAATAATAAAAATAATTATTTATTTAAATTTAATTATAAAATATATAAATATATTATTTTAATTAAATAATAAATAATGAAATAAATTTTTAAATTGATTTAAACTTGGATTTAAGAAAAAGATTTTAAAATTTTTGGATTACCATTCAATTGACGGTTATATCCATTTAGATGTTCAGGGTGTTCCCTTTCTACTTATAGCCAAGTTCAACGGAAGCAACAAAGTGAATAGGGAGAGAGATTTACCTGGTAAAAACCACGGCCTCGAAATTCTTGTTCCTCAACAGGCTAGAAGAAAATGGTGAGAACGTGTCCGTGAAATTTCCCTTCCCTTGTATCCCATCATATACATGTATGTAACTGCCACTTTTA
This sequence comes from Adansonia grandidieri, assembly GCA_038382065.1. Taxonomy (NCBI): domain Eukaryota; kingdom Viridiplantae; phylum Streptophyta; class Magnoliopsida; order Malvales; family Malvaceae; genus Adansonia; species Adansonia grandidieri. The sequence continues at coordinate 1,990,784 of JBBYHK010000020.1, read as the reverse complement.
CGAACACACTAAAATACAATAATTTAAATTGCAATTCTCAATTATATGATGGGATCACCAGCTTCGAAAAGGAAACATTTTTGTTGTATGAAGCTTCCTGAAATTTCTCAAAAATTGACATGGAAGGATATATACTTGCTATATTATTCTTCAAGTGGAAGAATGAAAGCTGTTAAAGTAGTAGTAACATTTACATTTACATTTACATAGACATTTAGTTTTTTTTTTTAAATGTTAATCTTGTTTACCAGACTTTCTTTTCTTTTCTTTTTAATAAACTTAATACAAATCATATGATCTTATTAAAAATCCTAAAGTTTCATTAGCAATTAGACATGCTTCTTCTTGAAGACAATAATTTTGCATGCAAATGTAGGCTTTTTGGAGCTATCCCTTTCTGACATCGGTTAGTTATCTGTCTTTTAACTTGTTTAAGCCCACTCGTGTTCTTGAAGATGGCTCACCATCTCAAAAGAGATTGCTTCTTTTTTCGGCGGAAACATGTGAAAAAAAATTGATAAATAAATTTCATATATTTGTTCATTTATTTTGGGGGGGTGGGCGGTTCTTATTCCTTGGACAGTGAGCTTTATGGAAAACTCAAATAACTTTGAGACTGTTTGGTTACTTAAGATTGAAAGAATCTTAACGGATTTTAAGGAAAATGATTCCTTTCTTATTTGGTTTTGACTTTTCATATTTGGTCTCAAGCCTTGAACCAAATAGTTCAATCACCCGTAACTCAATCAGCAACACCCAGAAAGTGGAGGAAAAGATCGAGAGAAAAAGATCCAATTAGGTAATCCGAATCATGGTACTTAGGTACAGTATCATCGTATCATGTCTGTTCTTTCTCTTGTCTCAGCCACGTTTCGCTGAATCATTGCCACGATGCAAAGCTTGGTTGGTCCAATCAATCCCAACAGACATGCCGCATCTCCGCCGGGTCCCTGGTGTCCTTTCTACTGGTAACAACAATCTCATCTGCTTCAAGAAACTCTGCCCCCAAAGTCAAAACGAAACTGATTTTTTTTTTCTTTCAATCTTTTTTTCTTTTGGTTTTATAGGTGATGTGTTTAAGTGGTTGGCTTACAACTCAACCGACAAGCTAGATATAATAGCTCAGTATTGGCAATTAAAAGCACATCCAGAGGATTCTCGGTCAGGGGATTATGGGTACTCAAAGGATGATATGCACCGTTTTGGTGCCCATCAAGGTTTTTCTGTTTATACAGCCCTGGAAAATGCTGCTGATCGCGACGTTGATATCAGGCAATATATATTTATATATAGATTCTCTGTCTTCCTTCTTTTAGTGAAATTATCAATCGTATTATTGTTTCTAAATTGATGCTCATTTTTGAAACGAACTGTTATATTGAGAAAAATGGACATCTGTAATGCTTTGAAAGTTGCTGCTTTTGCATGCCATGGTAAAAAGGTGGGTGTAAGCTATTAAATTACTCGCAATTCCCCCCCAAAAAGCATTTTAATTTGACGTCGCTTTTTTTTCCCCATAGCTTTTACTTATTGCATCTTTTTCTTAATGCTGCTACTGTCTACAGAGGTGTTTTGTTCTACAATTATGTCTTACACAGAATCATTGTGTTGGAAATGAACTATGACTGTTTATCAATTGCATTCATTAGTCACTTGTGCTTTTCGAAAGCTGTTGCATAGTTGCACTCATCCTGATATCGATCTTAATCTTTGCGGTTTTTCACCCTTTACCATTGCGTATTGCTTTTTTTTTTTTGGGGGGGGGGGGTTGGGGAAGATGTGGAGTGGAGGACATTCTAAAATCACTGTTTGTTTTCTCTTGTTGCCAGCAAATGCAATTCTGTCAGCAGTTTAAGAGTTTTTTTATTGTGAATACTCCAGAAATGGACTCTTTAGCTGGAAATGTCTATAATTTAAATCTGTTTTTTTCCCCTAATGAAAAAGGGACTAACATTTCTGAGAAAATGAATCTTTGGTGAGGATGGTAAAATTTAGAAATTTACATTTATTAGTATCTTTGGTCTGTCAAAATCTATAGTTACACCATAAACGATGGCATTTCTTTCTTCTATTTTCAACTTTTTTTGTGCCAGTTTATAGAAACCAATATTTTCCATTTCCGGAGAACTCTAAATTGATCATATGTTTCCGTTCCTTATTAAATAAGTTACTTTTTCTTAGGTTACTGCAGCACTCTGGAGTATATCCTGACTATACCAAAGAGCCCTCCAGCCTTGCTTCAGGAAGACCAAATGTCAAGAGTGTGACTTTATTACTTGATAAATGGTGGGGTTCAGGCATTGTCCATGCAAAAGTTTGGATATCAGATAATCGAGATGTATATATAGGATCTGCAAACAATGACTGGAAATCTCTTACTCAGGTATATGAAAGATCATATACTTTGGGTTTATCATGGCTTGGACTTAAATAATTATGTCATCAAGAGCCCGAACCATTATTAATTGAGGAATTGAGGTTGCTATCGCTATTGGCTCATGGTCAATGATTATTCTTAAACTTGACATTGCTGAACTATCGTAATTTGTGAATGTGACATAAAGGCTTATTAAGCATTCTGGTTCCCGAGCTGTTTCTATCTTCTAAACCGAGGAATATCTTTTCTTGGTAGCTGAAACGAATGTTTTTTTTGGGCAAAAATTATGACTGCAAAAAACCGAGTAACATAGCATCTGGTGTCTAGTTTCTCAGCTGTTAGAATACTTTTTCCTGGTGCTAGTAAAAGAAGTTGGTTGAATAGCAAGTCAATTTCATTTGGTCATAAGAATCAATACTTTCTAATGACTTGATTGTGATGTCTGTACTTGGTTGGAATGAGTGGACTGCTAATTGAGTTCATGCTTGTCCCGCTGGCAGATGCAGAACATGGTTGCACTAACATATTTTCTTGTCGTCACAAGCTTTCCTTTTTCAATCATCCTTTTTTTTTTTTAAGTTTGTTAATGCAGCTTAGTTGCTATAACAGTGAAAATTTATGCATTGTTAATTTTTGGTTCCTTTAAGATGTGAAGAGATTAGTTTTCCACTCATCTTCAGGCATCATATATTATACCCTATATTATTGTTGCCAATATTTCTTTGGTAATTTATATCTTTACTCCACCAATCACGTTAATGTGTTATTTATGGTTGAACCATGCAAAAACATGTCCTGCTTATGGTTACAGGTGAAGGAAGTTGGAATTTATCTTGTTGGTTGTCCAAAAGTAGCAAGAAAGGTTGGGGTCTACTTTCAGAATCTATGGAGACTTGCACATCTTAATGTTTCGGCTTACACAACAACAATATTAGACCAACAATGGCAGATTCAAAGAAAAGTTCCCTGCTGGTCACATTTCATTGAATCTGACATGAGATGCACGTATGTTACTGTTCTTATTCTTAAAATTTTCATTCTTGTTTTCAGAAGTTGTACGGCCTAGGTGTCACAAGTTTTTATTTAATGTGTATTTCTTCATGAAAGTGCCTGTATATTTTCTGTTGCTCTGCTTTTGTTACTGTTGCTCGCCTTACCTCTTCGCACTGCTGGGTGATATATGAAAACCTATTTATATTATAATGATTTTTTTTATTAGATTGTAATCTAATGTTGAGACTAGTCTGTTGAAGGCCCCTAGGAAATCGTTAATGTTTTCTTCCTTTGGATTGCGCTGCATTGCTGGCAAGTTAGTGGCTTTACATGTTTATTTATTTCAGGCCACAACTTCCTCGTTTTGTGGAGATTCCTTATGTGACAGGCTATCCTACATTATCAGACCCTAAGATATTGCAATTGATTATTGATGCTCCTGGATATGGTTATATAAGTTCAGGGCCTCAATCAAGCTATCTGTCTTTTGCTCCACCAGAGGTACGGTGGCTAAATCTTTACATTTTTCTTATGTTCATCCTAAAATCGTAAGACTTACGAAGAATTTGGAATCTCATTTTCTCGTTTCTCACTTGAATCATATTGGATGTTCCTCTTGTTTCCATTTTGTTTTGGTCTTTTTCCCTTCCTATAGAACCACTGAAATAGCTAGTCCTTGAGAATGGAGTTGAACAATACTATACAATACTTGAAATCTTATAGGAAACTAAGTGTTAAAGCGTCCTCAAATCCTGGAGGAAACTAAAGGGAATGAATTTGTTTGTAAAGGTATGCCGGATTCAGCACAACCTGGTTGATAGTTTAGACTTTTATCCAGTTGAGCAATGAGAAAAGTTTGAATTGTATACAACTGTTGAATGACCGATCTCATTTAAGTAGTTTTCTTGGCTATTTGGGTCTGGCATGTCCATAGTTTGTAGATTGGATTAACATTTCGGAAATATCATCTCTCTTGAGGTGAAGATTTCAGTCCCGAACGTTAGTTATCGGCTTTCATGTTTCATTTTCCCTTTTTATGTTTAGTGATTAGTCTTCTATGCTTCATCCAACTTGATACCAATTGTGGTCAGCAGCTCTCATTTGGCAGATTCCAGCCTGATGAACAGGGATGGGTAGATACAATTAAATCAGTCGGAGATGGAGGGACTGTAAGGATCAGTACTATGGACTGGCTTGGTCAATCCCAATATACGAGGCAAACAGTTTATTGGTCGTCTCTTTCATCGGCTATCTCGGAGGTAGGTACCTTCGGATGCCATTGTTGCTGCTCTGAATTCTTGTAAATTAATCTGCCCATTGCTGCAAATTGCCATCTATATCTCTTCTAAGATGTATACTCATGTAGTCGTAGTAAGACTAAAGGGGTTTAGTTCATCCATCCATATTGCATCCTTACAAGTTATGTTACTCAGACTCAGGTGAGTTTTGTATATGGGTATGTGTCCGACATAGATATGTTTAATTTTTCCAAGTTTTTTCATGTATTTTAAGGGTTATTTCCTTATACTCATGTCCGGATGTACGTTTGACGTGAGTGTCAAACATGAAGACTTAAGTAAAAATGTTCGAAGCAACATAGCTTGCAAGTGTGATACTCAAACATCTTTTAGTTGTAGTTACATAAGTTCTGATGATTTTACTGGAATATTTTCCCACTTAGGTTGTCTTCTCCAAGCATGCAAAAGTGAAGATACTTGTAGCTTACTGGGCACATTTTATCAACAACACTGATCTCTACCTGAAATCACTTCTCTACTCCAATGTCCTCTGCAATTCTTCAAAGTACAACAAATGTTCAGGCAAAGTTGAGATCAAGTATTACAAGGTGCCAGGTTACAACTTGACCGGACCTGCCATTCTCGAAGGAAAGCCTACGGGAAATATCTATCCGGCTTTCACCAGAGTCAATCATGGTAAATATGCAGTGAGCGACGAGCGTGCTCACATCGGCACCAGCAATCTCGTCTGGGATTATTTCTATACGACAGCCGGAGTCAGCTTCGGGACGTATAACCCTGCCATTGTTTCACAGCTTCAAGAAATCTTCGATGCAGATTGGAATTCGCCGTATGCTGTTCCAGTCGAGGAGTTGAGTGATGGTGCTGCTTATTCTAGTCGATAGTTGATTTTATTTGAGTACCAAGTTTACTCAAGCAGAATCCATTTGCTTTAAATCGATCATCTCTAAGCTTGGGAACTTTTTTCCCCCAGAAATTTGTAATAAAATATGTATGATCTTCATCATTTCCCCTTTAAGTTCAGTAATGAAAATACTTCATCTTTTTTGTTGATTTTTTTCGTTGGTATTGTTTGAGCATACCTACAAATCAACTAAAATATTACTGTTTTAATATTTATATTATTTTAATATTAATTTAAATATTAATATCTTATAAGAATTATTATCTTATACGCTCGACAGTGAATAAAAAAATTCTACAAGCAAAGTTAGTGAAGTGACATATATTTCTTAAAGTATATTTAAAATAAATAAAGAAATGAGATGTGTATCTTCTCATGAACTTTGCTTATAGAGTTTTTGTTATTCCATCACTTGTGTATAAAGATAATTATCCTTAATATAAACATCTAACATTTTAATATATTTTAATATTAAATATGAATTACTATGTACTATTAGTTTCAAAAGTTATTTTTCAAAGCTAATTTTGCAAAATAAATGGAGCTTAAGATTGGATCAAAATTTTAAATACTGAAAATTAAAGTACTAAAATTTTTAAAATCACTGTAGAAAGATTAAATCAATATTTTGATATAAGCACAGGGATTAATAGCAAACGATTTGTTAACTAAACTAGTCACCCGAAGAAAGTCAATGCCCTATCAACAAGTAAATGTTTATGTCAACATGTCTAATAGCGAAATTTGTTAACATTTAAAATTGGATCGAAAGTGTGAGTATCAGAATACTTTGAATTATTGGAAAGGGACAAAACCACATTTAGATACGAGTGGAGGTACTAATAGCATAATTCCTCCCCCCCACCCCGCCTCCCCAAAAAATGAGAGACCTAGCTCTCCACTTCATGGTGCAAGAAGGTGATAAGCGGGTGTGGAGGTTTTCAAATTACAGTGCAACTCAAGTTTGGAAAGAAATCAGACATAAACAAGAGAAGGTGCAATGGCATAGGCTGGTGTGGTGCAATCTACTTATCCCTAGGCATTCTTTCATCTCTTGGCTAGCTGCGCTTAACAGGCTTCCAGCAAGGCAAAGAATGCACACTTGGTCTAATATAAGTACAACTGATCGTATAATTTGGTACTAAAGAAGAAGAATCGCAAGATCACTTGTTTGTCAGTTGTAGCTATTCAAAACTAGCATGGGAGGCTGTGCTTACAGCATGCTCTTGTCGCAGACCAGTGGGTTCTTGATAGGAAGTGCTATGCTGGGCGATGAAGCTTACAGGAAAAACGAGGCTGCATACAGTTTTAAGGTTAGAATGGAATGCCTGCATATACCACATTTGGCAAGAAAGGGACAGAAGAATTCATGGAGCACAAAAAGGTCAGTTCAGGAGATATGTTAGGGATAGACTCGCAGGGAGTTGCAGCACAGAAGGCAATACTGATCATGTTAATGTAAATAGCAAATAACAAATAACAAATAACCGTAGGATAATTCCTACTTTTTTTGGATAAATACAGCATCATACTTGTCAGAAAAAAAAAACATTTTTCCAAAATGAGAAAAACATAAATGGGAATTCAGAGGGCCGTGCCCTTTAGTCTGTGGGCTTTAAAATGTTTCCTTCAATATTACTAAATGGAGCCCATCTTGGGGAAAAGCACTGAAGTTTGAACCCAACCGAGTTTTTGGTTTGTCTAAAGAATCGAACGGCCACGATCAATCCTTCATACAAAAACTGCAAAACCCATAATGCTGGAGAGCGATTGAGGGAAACGCTGTGAGAGGCAAAGCCAAAGTAGCAGAGGGCCAGAGGCAACGAAGCTCGTTCTCCAAAGACAAAGGAGCTTTGAAGAGTAAAGGAAAGATGCAGAGAGTGAAAGCTTTAAAAAAAGCAAGGCATTCATTTCAAATACTTGGATTCCTCTCCCATCAAAGATGCTTCTCTGCTCAGCCAAACTATGCCCCATATTATGATTTCCAGGACCAGGTCTTTTGAAAATGATTATATCTTTTCTGGGCTTATACTAATCTTCTTTACATTATAACCTTTTAGTCAGTTTTCTTTTTGAGACGGAATCAGTATCAAGTATGGTTTTTGTGCTTAAATTTTTTAATTTTGTGACAAAAATGGAAGACCTAAGTGCATATCTATATATAGATTCAAATATTGCTTATTGGTGCGTGAAATGATTCAGGTTTTAGTGGAAGGAAGAGCTAAATCAAGAGCAGCCATTCTCAATAGACCTTTTGCCCTCAATTCACTTAATGCTTCAATGGTTAATTTTTTTTTTTTTTGCTCCTCTTTTCTTCTTTTGCTTTTAATTTTAAAGTCCGTACTTTTAACTTCTAGTCTTGACCCTTGTGCTAAAGCCGTGAATAAATTGAAGCTTTTTCCCCCTCTATTTATAGGCAGCGCGGTTGAAGAGATTGTATGAATCATGGGAAGAGAACCCCGATATTGGATTCATCTTAATGAAGGTATAACATTTTATGGCATATTTAAGTTACAACACGGCATACATAAACCTTGAATTTTTTTCTTTTTTCCTAAACAGTATTTAATATTTGAAATGAACTATGTACCTATATAAAAATCTATGAAGTATTCATTTTTTTTGGTCATAGATTGTTCAAAAGAAGAGATTAAATGAAGCTTCTGCGATGATGTATTGTCATTAGGTTTTCCATGTCTTCTGTCAATGGAATTTCTTCATGCCCTTGACATTTCAGATTTGATCTTTAGTGGTGTTTAAGCTGTTGTCTTGAATTTTGTTGAAGGGTAGTGGCAGGGCTTTCTGTTCTGGTGTTGATGCTGTTGGTCTCTATCATTTACTTAATGAAGGTTAGTCAACTATCAATGTTGTTTAGTCATTTGATTAGTCAGTTTAGAGCCCTTCAGTTTGAGAAAGCAATTCAACAATGAGATGTTATGATGCTCATTTATGACCAATTTGAAATCAGAGCAACTTAGTTAGCAAGAATTTTCATAAATTTGTGTATTTAGTGTTCCAAGTTATGTTTTATCGATGCCTTAAATTATCACATCGAACATCTCCATGGAATTTCCTTCTGATTAAGTTACTTTATATTTTTCATAATCAAGATTCTGTCCTAGCTTTTTAACGAAGTCTGTGATTCATGTTTCAAATACTTAAATTTGTGCAGGGAAAGTTGAGGAATGTAAAAGGTTTTTTGAGACGCTATATAAGTTTGTTTACCTACAAGGAACATATCTGAAGCCGCATGTGAGAATTCAACCTTGAGTGATTGAGGCCCATGTGAATTACTTCTCCGTTTCTTTTGGTGCAAATGAGACTTGTGACTATAATGCCCTGGCCATACGTGCAGGTGGCAATCTTGGATGGTACAACAATGGGATGTGGAGGTGGAATTTCTCTCCCAGGGATGTTTCGTTTAGTGACTGATAAAACTGTATGTGTGCCACACCTTCACCAAAAAAAAAAAAATCTTGTATTAGAATTCTGCATTGATCCAAATTGAGTTAATGAATCCATCTTGCTTCTTATGAATGGTGTACACCTTAGTTTAATTCATTTGTCATGTGAGGAATGAACTTTTTTCCCCTTGTAGGAAGAAAAGGTTTTTCTCTTTGTTCTTGTTGTATGAGGATTGAACTTCTATCTTCGTTGGTAATTGCAAGGCAGTGTGCCTTCTATGTATTTTAAGTTCCACTTCATGCTTCTGGATGAGGTAGCAGGAAGAAGGGGGCTGATATCGTTGCATGAAACTTTGTTTATGCAAATAATTCTAAGACAGAAGGAATATTTGTTCAATTACAATGATGTAAAACCATTTTGTTCTTTATGTATTTGTTCATTGAGATTTATGATATGATGCTACTTTGATAAAGAGAATTAGAGATCATTTGAATGAATCAGAGCTCAAAATCAGGAATATAAATGCGATAAATAATTCCCCCCCCCCCCCAATTCCTCCAGCCCCCATTTTTTTTTCCTTTCAAGTGTTTGAACTTAAGTAACTGTGTCTTACCGTGTATAACGTTTTCAGGTTTTTGCTCATCCAGAGATTCTATTGGGATTCCATCCCGATGCAGGGGCTTCATTTTATCTTTCTCGCCTACCTGGTTATTTAGGTAATAACCATTATATTAAGTTTTCAATGCGTAGCTAAATTCCTTGATACGCATGACTTAATAGTTTTGTATGCTTTTCTAGTTATTAAAATGTAAGAATATTTCCATTTATCCAGCTTATTTGCTTATATCTGGATTACACATTTGATTTTTCTTAACAAGACATGTGTATTGTTTTCTTCAGGGGAATGCTTAGCTCTAACAGGAGAAAAGCTTGATGGTGTCGAGATGATTGCCTGTGGCCTGGCTACCCACTATTGCTTAAATGCTGTTTGTTCTTTCTGCTACTTCAGATATATTGTGCTTTTTCACCAGCTCCTCTTTTCTCAGGTTATTTGAATGTACTGTTGATGACAGAGACTTGCTTGGATTGAAGAACGCCTTGGTAACTTGATGAATGATGATCCCAATGTCATAGAATCTTCTCTTGCCCAATATGGTGACCTTGTTTATCCAGATAGGAGCAGCATTCTTCATAGGTAACATTTGTTTCTGGGACTGTGGCACTTAGGAACAGTCTTTTACATCCGGACTGCAAATTTTATTTGTAAGTCGTGGTTTTTTGTCTGATTGATATGTCTTCTCTTATCTTGTGCTTTTGTTTCAGGATTGAGACAATTGATAAATGTTTCTGCCATGACACTGTGGAGGAAATTATTGATTCTCTGGTAAGCTTAATTCTACATAGATGTGTATTTAATTTGTGTGTATGCCTGTGGATATAGATGCTTTGGCTACACGTGCCATTGAATAGATTGTACCTGGGCAGTTGGTTAAGATTTTGATATCTCATTAAATTTAGCATTAGGGCCTTCTAGCTTGATGTTAATCTCTAAGCCTAACAGATGCAAGGAATAGAGGTTCAGTTTTTACTCTTTAGCAGTGAACACTTCATGTAAAGACGCTAGGAGTAGAGTCCATGTTACCCTTCCAATACCCTACTTTCTTCATCCATCTAGGCGATGACCCTTTAAGTAGCATTAGAATGTCTGTCTTGGAATGAGGGATTTTATAGTGGATGGTTCCAGATAATTAGTTCTGCCGGATTCATTGCCTTCTATCATGTACCATCTTTTCAATAGATTTCGGTCACTCGAAGAGCTTCAGATGGCATTAACTGGCATATATTATTAAGTTTAGCAGATCCTCATAATCATCATTTTATTCGTCCATGGTGAATTAGTTTAGGCAAAAACTGCATAGGAGACTGGTGGCAACTATCTTAAGGTGACCTTTATAGCTTGAAATTTCTGTGATGGATTTCCCTGCTGGATGAATTTACCCTTTCAACCAATTTTCTCCGCTTTCTTCGAATAGAAGGTTTGGGTAATAAATAAATATAGGCAAGAGATTGATGTTTTGATTTTTGCTTGGAAATTTATCATTTCCACAATTAATCCAATAGCTGGGAGCACTAGTCTAATGACTTCCAAATTTTTATGTGGGTCATTGCTTTAGGAGATGTATTTCTCTAGTCTCTCTTTACTGAATAACCCCGTTTGTTTGATTATCAGTTGAGCTCTCGATTCACCTGGTTTTAAGAAATTAATTCACTCAGGAAATTGAGGCAGCTGGTGCCTATGATGATTGGTGCAAGACAGTGCTGAGAAAAATGAAGGAAGCCTCACCATTGAGCTTGAAAGTTACTCTACGATCTGTAAGTCACTAATGTTCACAAAGTGCTTTAAATTCCATTTCGACTATTAATCGCTTACTTCTGTTTCTTCGTCATCACATTAGATAAGAGAAGGTAGATTTCAATCTCTTGATCAGTGTCTAGCACGGGAATATCGGATGTCCCTTGCAGGGATCTCCAAACATGTCTCTAATGATTTCTCTGAGGTATGGGGGTGTTTTTCTTGCACGTAGTTGAGCAATACCATTTCCAAAATAACCACTCTTCGGACATTAATTGAACTGTTTCTATAGGGTGTTCGAGCTCGGTTAGTCGACAAGGATTTTGCTCCTAAGGTATTCAATTGTTAGACATATAAATCATAGGAAAGCCTATAAAACAATAATGGGGTTGTAATCCCAGAGTCAATTCATTTAACATGCATATTCTTACTCCTATACATAATAATATGATTGTTTGTAAATGACCAAATTTCAGTGGGATCCTCCAACGCTGGAAGAGGTAAGCAAAGACATGGTGGAGTACTACTTCACCCCACTGGGGGAATTAGAGCCCGAATTGCTGCTGCCAACGGCATTGAGAGAACCTTATATATGAGAGAATAACTCTTTGTTAGGGAACCATCGGTTTTTTATGGCAGGCCAGACAATTTTGGCGTATCATTTTATATATATATTTTGGTTTTATCAGTTTGTACAACTAGACTTTGTTGCAGGTATACAGAGGTTGGAGATTTGTTTCCTTTGTCATTTTTTAAGTAGATCAGATCATGCCCTTCTGTTTTGGTACACTAATTATCCGCCTTATATTCATTTTAGGGGAAAAAAAAACTTGCTGTTAATGTAGAGTTGGTCTTTTAAAAATAAAATAGGAATCGAATTGAATGCATCTTAAACCAAATTTGAATAGAATTTATCAGTTTTGATTGATTTAATTCATCGTTTTTTTTTTTTTCTAATTTCATAGTATTTTTAAATTTCTTTCACGAATTTAAAAATAAAAAATGTGTTATAAAAAATTAAAAGTTAAAATAAAAATTAGAATTCATTTCTATTCAAATAATTATAGGTTTTTTTTTTTTTTTTTCTATCAAGCCAAGTAAGTTTAATTATTACCCGAACCACGAACCAATTTAATTATGTCTGCACCGTGAAGAGATTAATTATTATCCTTAATTATTATTTGAAGCACAAACTGAGAATTCAATTAAAATTTAATTGAACCGCAAACCTCCGAATTCAACAAAAATTGAATAGAACCGTGAGTCGATTAATTTTAATCATCATCCAAACCGCAAACCCAATAAAAATTGAATTGAACCGAAAATCCATTAATTTAATTATTATTATTATTACTATTATCATTATCCAAACCACAAATCGAATTCAATAAAAACTGAATCCAAATCAAACGGAACGCTATGGCGGTTCAAATCGATGTTCAATTTTGTCAAATTTTTTTCAGTCCTAATCCACTTTTCTGATGACCATAGACTAAAATCTCTTAATGCTATTCGAGTCCATACTTTCATAAGATCAATAATTGCACAGGAAGGATGCACTAATATTTATAATACACAGGATTAAAGGCAATATAGTTAAGTTAAAAAGTCTGCCAAAACTTAAAAACTGATATTTACACAATCATATGAGCATATCCAAGTATTTGCATTTAACAAGTTATTAGGAACCTATCCATAAAGTCTGGAAGCAAAATATGAATCCATGTTAACTCAACAAAGCTGAGTTTCAAATTTCAGACTAATTCCCATGCTGAATAGCTCCTGGCACAATAACTTGGCACCGTAAGGAACACTTACCCTCACAATGTCATCTGCGGACTGGCAAATCCGGCAGTAGGGACCCCTAATCTTTCGACCACCACCAACTGTCCGTTCAATGACGTTTGCAACATTTTTGCACTTCTGACAAACGTGCATCTGGGAGGAATCGCTAAGGGTGAAGAGGCGCTCGTGCAAGTTAGCTGATGCACCATGAGCAATAAGGCAGTCACGCTCCATCTCCCCGAATTTGATCCCACCATAACGTTTCCGGTCAGCAACCGGCTGCCTCGTAAGTGGGTGTACTGGTCCAGTGTTCCGAAATTTCACTTTGTCTTCAGCCATGTGGACCAGTCGCTGGTAGAATGTTGGACCCATAAATATGAGTGACCGAACCATCTCACCAGTTCGACCATTGTAAACTCTCTCATTTCCCCATCTTGAAAATCCAGCCCTGTAACATAAATCCAACAAATAGATGAGAAAGCCTTCATTGCAAAAAAAATAATAACAATACATACAAGAAAAAAAATTAAATAATAGTAATAGAATATGGAAAGGCCTACTTAAATATAACAGGTTCAAAGAGCAAACCAAGCATAAAAGGATATAATTGGAATAGCATGGTGCCACAGACAATTAACAGGGAGATAGTGCTTATGAGTGTAAACGAAGTGTGAAAAACATTGTGTAATGGTCCAGCCAATCTGTTGCAGGTTAGATCATTAATAGCATTTGCAAACCAAAACGACCTACGAGTGAGAAAAAAGATTGAGATAATCCCCCCCCCAACAGAAACGGACCACCTAAGATTCGTTATATCGAAAAGTCCATGATGAATGCACAGTGAGCATGCAGTTCAACTTGCTGGAACAATCCGTTACCTGTGAAGCTGTTCTGTGATGGCATCTATGGAAAGAGTGGAGAAAGGGGTGGCATATTTCTTTGACCCACCACAGGCAATCCCCTTTCCCAAAGCAGCCTCCAAGAGTTGACCTGGAGTTTGTCGTGAAGGAAATGCATGTGGATTAATTACGATATCAGGGACTATTCCTTGAGTTGTGAAAGGAAAATTCTCTTGAGACTCCAGAAAACCAAGAACACCCTTTTGCCCATGCATGCTTGAGAACTTGTCTCCAAGACAGGGAGCACGAACCTGAAAAATATACCAGAAAAGAAACTGATGAACATCTAGTAGACTTAGCAGCAATAGATGCTATCTTGCAAAACAAAACATACTAACGCTACCATGTATCTTCCATTTTACACATGAACAAGTAAATGGATCCGCAAGCTCAAAAATTTTCAATTGAGCTCAAGTCAAATGTCTTTGTGATTGTGGGCTTAAGTAATATTACCTGTCTGAGAGATACCACAGCAAAATTTTTCCCATCATCATTTGAAGATAGCACAACCTTCTGAACCATGCCTCTTTCAGTGTGCTTCAGTTTTACACCATGATCAGCTCCAGATTCTGCATACCTCCCAATGACAATGTCACCAGACTGCAGGTGAGCACCAATACAAGGAAAACCATCATCATCAAGGCTGTCCACGCGTCCAATCTTACTTTCTATTTTTCCAAAATTTACAACATCTTCAGCTTTTCGTCTCTTCTCCTGAATTTCCTTGTTATCAACTTCTGCTTTGTAACTTCGTACGTGTTCAGTACGAAACATTCCACGCTCTATAGATGCTCGGTTCATTACCAAGGAATCCTCTTGGTTGTATCCAAGATGAACATTGACAGCCACAATAGCATTCTGGCCATTGTACAATTCTGGCTTAGGTAGCAGTCCATTTTGACCTGGAGGATACCCAGGTTTTCCAAGACAATCAGACGTCACTGTATGGAAAAGTGGCCTCTGGGGGTAATACATTTGGTGTGATAAAGTATCAACTCTGATGTTGGGGTTCGTAGTAGAAAACCCAATGGCCTGCTGGGAATGCTTCTGTGCTTGGTAGAGAACTCTCCTTGCGTGATCATGATTTGCAAATGGAATAATCCCGCAGCTTAAACCCAAAAGAAAAGACATGTCAAGCTCACAATGTGTATACTTAACAAGGGGCTTCCCCTCATCCTCTGCTAAGAGGTACTTGACACCCCAAGCAGTTTTGCAATCCTCTTCTTCTTCAGCACCAACTATCTCAACTATCCCCCTGTCTAAAAGGGTCTGGAAGGTGAAATTTTCCTTCCCCTTAAATGCTTTTAGTTTGGCAAGATTCTCAACAACTAAAAGAGGACGCATAATCCTCCCAGCATCGGAAAAGATGCGCACCTCTCCTTTATGCTCATCTCTTTTAATTTCCACCTACAAGATAAAAATCATTACCAAAAAAGATGAGGAGAGCAATAATAAACTACAGAATAAAACAAACATTTAAATTTCACAGAACTACTCTTCTGCAAAAACTAAAGTTAGGGGTATTCTAAGTAATTTTACTTTTTTTTTCTTTACTTTTTAGTAAAAGAAAAAGATGCATGGCCTAGGGCTTCATTTTTCATTTCTAATAGCTTAAGTTTACCTAAATGCCAACTACTAATAATCGCAAAAAAAAAATAAAACTAAAAGTCAAGAAAAGCTGAGTTTTCTAGTACATCTGATTAAAATTGTTGATAACTCTCCTGACACATACAACCTTAACAGAAGCAATTTTTTGTTTCATATTTCAAGCTGTTGTCCTTAAACAATACAGAGCAAGATATGCATAGCATTTTAAAAATGAAAAAAAAATTCAAAAGCTATGCAGCCTATGAAATGAGATGGAGCAGACCACCTGATATGGCAGTTCATTCCTGCGTCGCTTTCTTCTAACCTCAGCAGCAAACAAAAGTGAATCTTTACAAACCCCAACCCATTCCCCATTCAGAAAGACCTTATCTTTCCCATCAAGAGTGCTAGAAGTATCATTAACCACTTCCTCCATTCCAGAATCAAACAACTTGTCGACTATGGATTCCACTAAGTTTGTACTCACAAGAGCTGTGGTAGCTAGATTTTTCACAAGCCCACAATTTTCACCATCTGGAGTAGAGAGGAAGCAAACTTTTCCCCAATGAGAAGGATGTCTGTATTAGACTATTATATCAGAATTGAACAATATTATAGCTAACAAAATTCTCAACAGACTTAAACTCATAATTCATTAAGAATCAAACGCTCAGAAGCTAAAGCATTAATTCCATATTTCATACCCATGATACAAACACGCAGTAAAACAGATTCTACATGAAAGATGACCCAAAAACACAGAAACTGCAGATAGAATCATAGAAATATTTGACAACTCCAACTTCTGTTATTTTGTTACCAGAGATTGTAGCATTTATTTTATTGATGAGTAATCAACAGTTCTGATGTGAAAATAATGACTTCCAGATCAAATATAAGATGCCATATACATTTCGCAAGGATTCACATCCATGCAATTGCATAAATCAAAGTTGCCTAACCATCAAAAGCAACTAAACTCACTTTATTGATCTCACAAAGTTCTGAATATAAAAGTTAACATTAACAGATTAACAATAGAATACTGAATGTGCAACAAATATCGATTTTTTGCAACAATGGATTACTAGAAATAGAAGTCTGACAAAACTTACGGGTATCTTGCATCGCCAACCTTCCCAGTATACTGAACCTGCTGACGTGTTTTCCTCAGATCAACCATTGTCTGTAATGGATTTGCTCGTCCAAGATTCGCCACTACACCTGAAATCCTTTCCATCTTTTTGTAAGGATGGGACCATGCTCCAGTAGAAAATGCTCTGGAAAGCCCGTTTGTAACTATTGAAGCATCAAGATAATGCTCAATTGGACGAACAGTACGATCTGCATAAAGATCTCTCTGCAGAGTCTTTGCCATACGCCTCCTTGCATGTGCAATGTGAACTTTCAGTTCACGTTCAAGCAGTTCACCGGCCAACTCTAGCCTCTTGTTCCTAAAATCATCTCTATTGTCACATTTTCTACGACCGGTGTATGCTTGTAAAAGACACTTTACCATGTATCCCAGGAATCGAGCTTTTTGCTTGAAACCAGGGAGACTGGGAAATAAGTACATGCTAAGGCACTCTTCAGCGCCTTCTTCAGGCGGGAATCTGGTTTCCTTACGTAATTTGTCTAGATGGTTAAGACCATTCCTTCCTTCACGAAACTTTTTACATTTCCAATCAGCATCACGAATTGAGGCAAGCAGTATATTTGATACACCGGAATCATTGGTTCCATAATCAATCAGCTTTATAACTTCCTTGTCTGATTGTACACCCAGGGCAAAGAACAAAATCCACACAGGAATCTCAATCGACAAGAAAAATACAGTTAGGACTTTCTCTCCCCCCTTGATATATTCAACTTTTGAATTCTCCACTAGTCTAATAATTAACCTATTTCTCTTCACCTCTGACCTATAAGCAACGGTCCAGCCCTGTATGTTTGAAAGCCACAGTCTTTTCAAAGAAATTTGCTCTTGCGCAATAAATATCTACAATAAAAACATGGCAAAAACATCATATACTTTCTTACAGAAAACAATAACAAAAAGGCATTGGACTCTATAGATAAAGTAGCTAGCACATTCAAGTCCTGTTCAGCAATTATGGAGTATGGATACCGAATAACAGGTCAACTGACAGAATAAAAAATGGAACAGTAAAATTAAAAATATCAGACTTACCTTCTCTGCGCCCTTGATCAGAAAATAGCCTCCATGATCAAATTCACAATCGCCCTTCTCTACTTCATTCATCCAGCATAGGTCAGACCTGACCATAACAGGGATCCTCCCAATTATAATCTCCCTGTTATCTTGATATACAATCTCCTCTTCAATGATTTCTTCTCTCCCGGTTTTAAATTTGTCACTCTTAACACTTTTTGCTGTGTATACCTGACACATTACCAAAATATGAACATACCATATCTTAAACAACTTATTTTTACAAAATATAAAGGGGGAAGAGGGCATTTGAATGTATCATATAAGCAATGAAGATATTAAGACAATTATATTTAGATTTCAGAGTTCTACACTCAAATTAACAGAACGGTAATCACATCGATAATTATCACATAAAACATTAATAAGACCGTCTGGCACCGAAATCGATATGCATTTAAACTGTTAGTGATATTTCCTCACCTGAAGGTCAACATTAACCTTCATCCTGGATGAATAAGTCATGTTCTGAAGGCGTGCATGCCTAGGAAGCATCTTCAGCTCATTGCCACCAGTGACAGCCCAAAAGTTAGGCCGCTCAACGGTGACCTTCCCAAACCTAACTCTCGCATGACGCCAGTCACCTTCTCCCTTCTTCGACGGGTCATACCCAGAATGAATAACGAACTCTCCAAAAGAATCGAAGGTTTTCTGGAGACCATATTTAATGAAGTCGTTGTAGGAGTTCAGTTGATGACTGATGAGGCCGTACTGAGTGAAGAAAGACACGGCCGCTTTTCTACAGAAACTCCTCAAGAACTCTTCCCCGAGCTGTTGCACACTGAACCGCTCATCAAATACATCATCATCTTCGTCTATGTCCATATCTGTTCCATTTTCAAGCCTTTCGCCATTACCACTCATGCCTATGTTTCCCTTACTATCTGGCGAAGCCCCCATTGCATCAAAATCTAAAAGGAACAGAAATAACGTTAAACCCCATTAGCTTTAAGAGTCAAACAAACATGAAAAAAACCGCAAAAATCATCCCCAAAAAAAAAAAAAAAAATGAGGCTTCAACAAAAATATCTGACTAGTCGAAGACAAAAAGTGAAAAAAGAAAAAGAATAATAATGATATATCTTTAGCATCATATACATAAGCGAAAGAGGAAATGAGAAAGGCTCACATACATTGAAAGTTTGTTGAGTGGATTGAGAAATTAAAGAACCAAAACCCTAAACCCCTAAATCTTCTCCGTGCTTAGACGCAAAAACCAGCAATCTCTACAGTTCTTACAGCCTCTGCAAAGCAATGTGCGTCAAATTTAACAGATTTCTCTCACTATTTCAAGCTTAAAGGAGTGAACTTCGAGTTTTTGCAGAGTAAAGAAAACACTTGTTTTTCTTGGGCGGAGACGATCGGACGAAGAACAAAAAAAGCACCGAGTTTTGGTTTTGACGGACGAACTGAAATGACGTAAATGGCCTTGAGTGCTTAATGTCCAAACTCAGGGGTGTTATTGTAAAACCGAGAATAATGTTATAGAAAAGTGATTCCGTACGGTTTTGAGGTTGTCGTCAAAAGACGCATGTGTCCCTTAGACTTTGGGTTGATAGTATAAGAATTTAAATTTGATAAATTATCTGGTCATGTCTGCTACGTATTTTTTTTATAAAATATTAAAAAGTCATAAAATTTTTGGATAAATGCAATCAAACCAGAAATTTATATGCGATAATATAGGAAAATGGTAATTTATTCCTTGTAAATAATCAAAAATTGTTCAACACTTAGAGGCAAATACCTCATTCTTAAATCATTTGTTTAAGTCAAGAATTTTTTAATTTAGTGACCAAGAATAAATAGAATTAATACGTATGGCTTAATTTATAAAAAAGAAGTTGCAGCTGAATTCTGTTCTTTTTCTTAACAGTATTGTTGGTTAGTTGTATTATTTATATATATATTTTTTAATTTCTTCCCGTTTTGGCTATGAATACCGATTCTAGAGCTGAAATTTTTGAACGAAATGGGTTAAAAAAATGGAAAGTAAAGAGTAGTTCAATCTTCTTCTTCTTTTTCATTGGCTCTATGTGGATTTCTTTTCCCCTGGGGTTGATTTGATTGTTGTCGGATCTTGGAACAACAATGGTGCTGTTTTAGGAAGTTCTTTTCCATCGAGAGCCGCCTAAACGGGGCTTTTTTAGGTCTCTGAAAGGATATATGGTAACCTCTCTCTAGCTCTCTGTGAATGTTAAACACCAATGGGATTGCAAAAGATTCTTATTTATTAGATTAATGTTGAAATTTTTTTAAAATGTATTTTCATACTTAGAGTCTTCGATTGACGTATAAGTGTAGGTTTAGTTGTAAATTATGTAATTGTACTTGACAGCAGTGAAAATTTGGAGGTGAAGAAAATGAGAGTAAATGCTAATGCCAGCTTTCTTTTTTTTTTTTTTTTTTGAAATATTTGAATTGGAGATCGTAAAGGGTGCAATGGCATTACAAATCTTGCTCATCAACATCTTTGGGATAACCTTTTTTGGGATAAAACTAAGATTAAATGCATTATTTCATTAAAAAAAACAGATTGAATGCATGGTATAAGTTGCAGGGGATGGTATGATGAAAGATTTTACAACTTCTGTAGGGTCTGTAAACTTTAAAGTAGTGTTTTTTTAATGGAATATGTTCACCAAAAATCAATTAATGTAGTGCGAACTCCCCTGTGTGTCATAGTTTATGTTACTGGGATTAGGATGTAAATGTTAGATATGGTATATTCAATTTTTCTTAGTTCTTTTATATGTTTAAAAGGTCCTTAGAAGGTCATATCCCAATACCCATATCCATATATGTGTCGTAAACAAGTGTCGTAAGCAGCATAGATCATAGTTGCAAGAATTCATTCTTTAAGCAATTAGCTTATATGCATAAATATGCTGATGGTTTAGGCGTAGGCATCATCTCATTACTTGTCTAAATGCTGTTAGTTGTGTCCCTAGTTCTGGAATGGTGTTTGTATTTAGTTATAATTTATTCATCTATGTCCTCTTTAAAGTTTTTGAAAGGATTACTTAATGCTCTCTCTGGCTTCTCCGTTTGAACTAGCAAAAGAGTTTCTGCTTTCCCTATAGGAGTGTTTTTACTTACTGCTGTTTGACAAATGGTTGGCTTTTCAATCGCGGAAAAGTTTTAGCGTACTACCTTTTTAATAACCATTTTCTGATCTGCTGTGTACATTTGGAGTTTCTGATTGCTGCTTTTCGACAGACATTTGGGAAGACAAAGGAATATAAAATCTACATCGGAGGCGTTGCGGGTCAACTCCGTTATCATTTTCCTGATGTTTCATTCATGTTGTTTAACTTCCGAGAGGGAGATTACCAAAGCCAGATTGCTAGCATTATTGTCCGAGTATGATATGACTGGAATGGACTATCCTCGTCAATATTACGGTTCCCCATTACTCATAATTGACATTATCCATCATTTCGTGAGATCTAGTGAAAGCTGGCTGGCACTTGGGCAACAAAATGCGCTTAATGCATTGTGAAGGAGGTAGTCCAGTTTGGCATTTATGCCTGCTGCTCTCTTATTTCATTGTGAACGAGGTGAGCGGAAACATAAGGAATGGCATATAAGCAATGCGTCATTAGCTTTTTCATCTGATGTCTCCCCTGAATCCAACACCCTCTCAACTAAGGTATCTTCAGTATGTCTTTTGGAGAAAAATGGGCTCAGCATAGCCTCCGTCAGATAGGGTACTTACACTAGACTGTACTTTTCTAAGATTAAGTCCTCGTATGGATGAGAGGGGGCCTGCCATCCAGTATTTAGGATATATGCACAGGATTCTTTTATGGCCGTTGATAGGACCTCCAAAGTTTTATTATTTACACCGAAGAAGAATAAACTTGTTCGAAATTACAAGCAAGTGGGTCTGATCCTCTATTATCTTTTCACTTCATTCTTTGTTTTAGTTTTATCCTTTTGAAAAAAAGATATTTCTTCCTTATCACCATTCACAACGTGACGTCTTTTGCTTTCAACTCTTAAAATGAACTTACACTTCCGCAGATCATGCTTATTTATACTCTAAAAATTTTCACTTATTCTTGCAGGCGGATTGCGAACTAGTTAAAATTGACATCCATTGCCATGTTCTGGGTGATGATGTGCGTGAATTTGGATAATGATCAGGAGTGGGAAACAATGATGTTCAGGGCCAAGTTCAAGATGGCCTTCATAAGATCAAATATTCGGTTGCTTGACGTGAAGAAAATAACGTCTTATGGAATGCTGAGGACCGATTTCCAAAGGACTTTAGACCCGAGGTGTATATTAATCGTCTTCTATTCTTAGTTTTTTTTTTTTGGCTGTTTGTTCTGCTTTTGGATAGGTATTACTCAATGTCTGGATGAAGATTATTTTGTCAGATATGGATGTTGCAACTTCTGTTATTTCAATTGATTACTGGGTAGTCAGGAGAAAGATGGAAATCCCATGGATAATTTTGCTAAAGTTCAAGAGATTTTTCGGCAATGGTGATTGGCTATCTCCAAAGACAGATGTTGCAAATATGCTTCAGCATATCTTGGTATCACATATATACTATAAGAAAAAAATTGGAGGCAAGTTCTACCAAAGGTATGGAAAGAGCCAGTGTCTTGCATGATGATAAAGTGAAGGAGAACCACATCATCACAAGTCCAATATCCATTGCTTTGGAGAAACAATCTACAACTCTTTATAAACCATCCTTGGATGCAATTTCGACTAGAAAGGAAGTTTGAACCGCCAGAAATCCAGATTGCTCCCCAAAAGCCTGCACAGCCTGCGCCCTCTTCTGCAATTGAGGGGAAAAAACTGAACTTCAAGTAGTTTAAGAACCTAATGATTCACTGACTTGGTTGAGAAGGAACTGATGGCGTAACCTTTGAAAAATTGTTTTATTTTGTGCTATTCTTTAGGCAAATAAAATTTCAGTTAAGATTATAATAGTATGTAGCAGATTTTGTTGCATTTCAGTTTCAAAATTTACTGCATAAATTGATACTTTTGTTATTGAATAAAATCAGATTTTTACAATTTTCAAATATACTCAACTCTTGTTTTTCCCACAAATTGGTGTCAGAGCTTTTATCTTAAGGGATCTGTGAGGTTGAGAGAGCTTAAAAACACCTTTCCAAACACTTACCCTATTTAGGATTAGAACCTACAAACAAAAAGAAATGGATTCAAAAGTTTCCTCCACTTATCAATTTGCACCTCCAATATTTGATGGAACGAATCACCAAGTGTGGGCTGTCAAAATGGAAGCCTACCTTGATGGAAATGATTTATGGGAGGCTGTTGAAGAAGAGTATGAAGTTTCTCCTCTTCTAAATAATCCAACAATTGCTCAAATGAAACTTCATAAAGAGAGGAAAGAAAGGAAATTGAAAGCTAGAACAAATCTGTTCGTAGCTGTCTCGTCCATAATTTTCACCAGAATCATGACATTGAAGATAGCGCATGAAATCTAGAATTTCTTGAAGAAAGAATATGCTGGAGATGAAAGAATCAAAGGGATGCGAGTGTTGAATTTAATTTGAGAATTTGAGATGCAAAAGATAAAAGAATCAGAAATAATCAAGGAATACTCTGATAGACTGCTTAGCATTGTCAATAATGTAAGACTCCTTGGTACTGAATTTTCTGATTCTAGAATTGTGCAAAAAATCCTAGTCACAATTCCTGAAAAATTTGAGGCTACAATTTCATCTCTGGAAAACTCAAAAGATCTGTCAAGCATCACTTTGGCAGAACTATTGAATGCATTGCAGGCATAGGAACAAAGGAGACTTATGAGATAAGAAGAAACTGTGGAGGGTGCTTTTCAAGCCAAATCTCAAAGCTGTAGTAAATGCAAGAACAAGAAAAAAAAAGCAGAATAATAACAAGCCTGGAGGTTTCGCAAACAATAGCAAGAAAAGTAACAACTCTCAAGCTTTTCCATCTTGTCCTTACTGCAAAAAACCAATCATCCACAAACAAAGAGTTGGCAGAGGCCGGATGCAAAATGTAACAAGTGTGGTCAATTAAGACATATGGAAAAAATATGCAGGTCTCAACAGCAACACGGAGAAGCCAAGACTGTTCAGAATCAACATGAAGAGGAGTAGATGTTTATGGTATCATGCTTCTCCACTAGAAGCATAACAGATAGTTGGTTTATAGATAATGGTTGTACAAACAACATGACTTATGATCGAGAACTCTTTCGAGAGCTTGACAATACTGCTATCTCCAGAGTCAAAATTGGAAATGGAGCATACATTGCTGTGAAAAGCAAAGGACAGTGGCAATTGAAGGACACACAAGTTTGAAATTAATTTCTGATGTTTTGTATGTTCTAGAAATTAATCAAAACCTTTTGAGTGTTGCTCAGTTGTTGGAAAAAGGGTATGGTGTTGTTTGAAGATAAAAGCTGCATAATTAAAGATGCAGAAAGTAGAGATGTGTTCAAGGTTCAAATGAAAGATAAAAGCTTTGCCCTAGATTTAATACAAGAAGAGCAGGCTGCTGTACATAAAGAAGACAACAATGAAATGCTTTGGCACAAGAGATTGGGGCATTACCATCATGAAGTTGTAATTTTTATAAAGAAAAATGATCTTACGAAAGGTTTGCCTCAATTGAAGAAGGAGCTTCCTACATGTGCAGCTTGTCAATATGGGAAGCAAACAAGGCTTCCTTTTCCACAAAATAAGGCTTGGAGGGCTGCTCAAAAGCTGCAATTAATACATACAGACATAGGAGGACCTATGAGAACACCATCATTCCATGGTAGTAAGTATTGTATTGTCATTGATGATCACACAAGAATTTGTTGGATTTATTTTATGAAGCTTAAGTCTGAGGTAGCTGACATTTTTTGGAAGTTTAAAGCTTTTGTAAAAACTCAAAGTGGATGCAAGATGAAGGTGATCAGATCTAATAATGGAGCTGAATACACTTCTGAAAAATTTAACAAATTTTGTTAAGATGCAAGCATAGAACATCAGCTGACAGCACCTTACACACCGTAGCAAAACGGTGTTGTAGAGAGAAAAAACAAGACAATTATGGAGATAACAAGGTGCTTACTTCATGACAAAGGGCTACCAAAGAAATTTTGGGCAGAGGCTGCAAACACAGCTGTTTATCTACTAAACAGGCTCCCAACAAAAGCATCGTATAAAAAGACTCCTTTTGAAACATGGTATGGTTACAAACCAGATTTTGTTGATCTGAAAACATTTGGTTGCTTGTGTTTCTCTTATATTCATCAGGTTAAGAGAGATAAATTGGACAAGAAAGCAGAACCTAGAATTTTTGTAGGCTACAGCTCAAGCTCAAAAGCCTACAGAATTTACTTACCAGAAAGCAACAAAGTAATTATTTTTTAAGAGATGTCCAAAAGGAAGGAGAAATGCATCTGATCCACTGCAGAACAGAAAATCAATGTGCTGACATTCCAACAGAGGCATTGCCTAAAATCAGATATGAATTCTTGAGGCAGAAGCTTGGTGTATGCAGCTTCAAAGCTGAGGAGGAGTATTTACAGTTATGACTTTTGAAGTTGTCAACAAACCTTTGAAAATTTGTTTTATTTTGTGCTATTCTTTAGGCAAATAAAATTTCAGTTAAGATTATGATAGTATGTAGCAGATTTTTTTGCATTTCAGTTTCAAAATTTGCTGTATAAATTGATGCTTTTGTCATTGAATAAAATCATATTTCTACAATTTTCAAATATACTCAACTCTTGTTTTTCCCACAAATTTGATCTTGGCAAAGTAAGACTTATGCATATTTGTGAAATTATAGGAGTAACAATGTCATTGGCTACATAAAGGCTAAATATTAGATTACATACACTTGTTTCTTGCATCATATTCGTGAGCTATGTTATTTGGACTAGAGATAAAAGTCATGTAGAGTTATGTGTTCCAAAACGGCATGTTCGATATTTTAAAATTTTTTTAATATATTTGGCTGATCATGCCCCGTAGCCATGTCCAAATTTTTTAGGACTTGCTGAGAATTTTGAGTGTATCCAAGTAGGATAATTCACTCCAGCTAACAGCCTGATATTTTATGAATCATAAGCCAGTAATAAAATTATCAGCCAGCATGCACCCATGTGAATCTCTAAGCTGCAGAGCCGGTTTACATTTTGAGTGTTCCTCTTTTACTTTGTTTTATTAATATATGTCACTTTCCTTTTTATCTGTTAATTTTCCCATGGTTTTGTCTACTTTGCTTATTTTTGTGACTATGTTTGTCCGATCAGACGAGGAAAACTGCGAGCAGCTTGAATTGGAAAAGAAGAAGCACAGGAGGCAGAAAATAGAAGCTGAACAAAGAAGTATGAACACCTACAACGTTGAATGATGGATGCTTATAAGCTTCATATCTCTATCGATTAACATGGAATTCTGATTCTCCCATATGATGATAAGTACAGTTTTCCTTGGAAGCTCAAAGCAAGGATCAAAGCTGGCAACACTTTTGTCACTCCATCATGTCATGGAGAACAATGCACCATGTACAAGAGGATAGCTAGAACAATATATTTTGGTCTTTTGAGTTATACCTCCTTTCTACCATCGATAAATCACAAGAATTTCTCTTTCATGAAGATAGGTCTCAAGTGCACCTGGAGCTACCAACCTGTGTAAAACTTACTATTAACTTGGTGTATTAACCTTCTAACTGTTGTTAGAATACTCGCAGCATCAGCTTAGCAAAGCAACACAAATTCTATGAAATCAATCAATCATTATTCATTCAAGTAATGTGAAACCACAGCTTGAAACAATGTCAAACGCCTTGTCGTCGACCGACTCGTTCGGCGATCAAGAAAACATATTTCTGTTTCTTGAAAATCCGGCGACCAAAGTAAGACAACTTAAATTTAAGTAAAACCTCAATGTAATTTAAAGATATGTGGTGTAACATATAGTAGCTAGCTAGCATGCATGCTGCCCTTGATACTTACATTAATAATGATACAAAGCCTTCTGATAATTTGCCGAATTATTTATTAAGAATCAGATATGCAATAAATATTTTTTTCCTCTTTTCGCATTTCAAATTCCTAAGAAAAAAAAAAAGGTAAATATATTTTAGTTTCTACATGAAGTTCATGGGGTTGGTGGTTTAGGCTGTTGCGTGATGGAGCGAGCAACAGCGGCGGTTAAAGCAACAGCAAAGTTAGGATCTTTTGCTAAGGATGCAACATAGTCTTCAATTCTCTTGTTGTTACTATTGTCGTTGTTGCTAGTGCTGTAATCTTGCCTCACAATCGTAGGGCTTCGACCGTTTTCTAGGTTGGAGCCTGAAAGAGTGAGATCAAGTGTGATGGTGGGTCGAAAAGGATTATCAAGAACTGGATTGGGAAAGCTAGTCGTGGTGGTGGAGAGCATTGCAGAGCCGTGGGAGGAAGACGAAGGTTGGCCTGTTAATTTAGAATCAGCATCATGGTTGTGTTGTCCTTCGTATGTTGCCACGAGAAAAGATTTATCCTCCACGCATCGCTGAACCTAGAGAAATATATATAAAAGAAAGATCCCGGAGCTTGTTACTCATTTTCCAAGTCTTGAAATCACCCCAAAACTTGATGAGATTGTTAATGAAATGAATACATTTTCACGCTAGAATGACCATCGCTGCCTCAAAACATAGAAGTTTATATATAAACATATGTTACTGTTTGCGATGAGAAAAAAGGATTTGAAACTTAAACATGTTAAATCGATTTTTTAAAGGTAATTGTATTATAAAATAAAATATTTTAAAAAATGAGAGAAGAAAACAGAAAAAAAAAATTTTTTTATCTTGATTTTAGTTGGCTTTGGAATGAGCGTCGTCTTTTATTTAACAACATTGAAAATAAAGATTATTTTAAAATTTTTTATTTTAAAATTTTTTACAACATAGTTTTAAATAATGATTATTAAGAATGATTCTTCATCTTTAAAATTTTTAAAAATAATTTTTTATTTTTTAAAAGTAATTATTAATTATTTTTAATTCTCATAATTTTATGGTGCGGAAGGAATAACTAAATTAGAAGCTAAATCTCAGATTCTAAACTATAGCAGTTTTCAGCATAAAATATCACTAATATATATCATATATATATGTACCTTCTTTTTGACAGGGCAGCCGGGAGCCATAGAGCATCTGAAATAAGCTCGAGGAGAGGGATTATCTTTAGTAACTTTCTGGCCGTATTTCCTCCATTGAAATCCATCTTTAACAGTCTAAAATCACAGTTGATATCAATAGAAGTTACTATATAAATATCATCAAGAATATTATTAACAAAGTGAAACATAGCGATGATTACCACTACATGCAAAGAAATTAACCTAGTTAGCTACGGTATAAAAAAGAAGATGATGACGATCACTTACAAGGCTTTTGTCCCCCGGGTCCGTTTTCACGAAAACCTGCGACGCCTTCGCTATTGACGGGATTTCGGGTCTTAGTCTCCTGTTCGAGTACTCATCGTACAAACCGAACCGTGTTAAGGCGTTGCAGACTGTCGGGAACTGCGAGCTTGATTCCCGGAGATAGGCTTGACGAAGCATGTCGTACTTGCTGCTTATTGCTTCAAACATTAGTCTAAGAGCTTGGTTCTCTTTCTGCGAATGTTCCAACTCCGCTCGAAGAGCTTCCACCTGAAAATTTTCGTTTTTAAATGTCTCAGATTCTCCCATTTTTGGAAACTAAAGAACAAAGAAAAAAAGATGAAGATACAGATCAGAAAACTATATATATATATATATATATAAGAAACTTTTCTTTGGGGGCATCCATGACAGTAGGTTGGAAAACGAGGAAGAATAAGAAGGAGAAGACTGAAAAGGGATTGGCTGCTGATCTCTTTTCTTCCAAAATGAGGAATATTTACCAAAGTGGAAGATTTTTTGGTCTTCATTTTAGTTTTCTCAGTCGGTAAATTATTGAAATCAAAACCATGTGTTAGAAAAATCGAGACTCATCATGATCGCGGGGTATTAAATACATTGTAATTTGGAAATCGCGAGATTCACGACTGGAGGAATCGTAATCTGCATGACATCATGCCAATGGAGTAAGCAACTTAGGCGCCCTTG
Source organism: Adansonia grandidieri (assembly GCA_038382065.1). Taxonomy (NCBI): domain Eukaryota; kingdom Viridiplantae; phylum Streptophyta; class Magnoliopsida; order Malvales; family Malvaceae; genus Adansonia; species Adansonia grandidieri. The sequence goes on along the minus strand of JBBYHK010000020.1, from coordinate 1,961,890 downwards.
AAAACTTATACTAACGCTACTTTGTTTACTGTGATGGGTCCCGACGTGTCGGTGGGTGCAGATAAATTCGTGGACTTGGGTCTTTATCGGTGTTTGTTTCGAGAAAAAGTTTAAAAAGAAAAATTTTAAGACTTGATTGATGAATGCTGTTCCTTCAGTCATATAAATTAATTACGTTAACATGACGAATATAGGAACTTCAGTCCTTCCATATGAATTATTTTGCTGGCAGTGCCAAGTGAACGATGATAAGCAACTAGTCAAACGGTAACATCATCTAGGAGTGGATCCACGAATGAATCAGTGGGAAGCAACCTAGCAATTTACCACCATACGTTGACTTTGACGTCTTCCTTCCTCTCTTTATATCAAAAAGTTTTCTGTTTCTTCCAACCGAAAGGGCTCAAAGCGTGTCGCAAGATTGAGCGCGCAGTTTGGTTGGAGCATATTACCCAACATAGTCCCGGTCACGGTCACGGTCACTTTAGCAATCCGTAAAAAATTTAAAATTTAAATTTAATTCGATTTAATTTGATGATTTAAATTATTAATTAAAATTTATTAAAATATTTAAAAATTATTTTATATTTTTATAATTAAATTTAAATTAAAATATTATTTTAATACAATAAACATTAATTCAAGCAGATTTATATAAAAAATTAACACCCAAATTTAACCCAATCCCAGTTACTTGACTCTGGCACTGGTCTGCCAGCAACTCTTTGTTTTATAATCTTTAGATTAATGAGAAATTGATATATATATATATATATATATATAATATCTATACCTACTATTATTTTTTAGTCATAAAATTCAGGCGGTATTTTTCAAAATTTTAAGGGTATTTTCATTCAACTTCGAAAAGAAGAATTTCAGAAAAAGAAACAGATTAATAATTATTATAAAAAAATAAAATTAAAAATAATAATTTCAAAAAAAAAAAGTAAAATTTCAAGAAAAAAATAGATTGAGAATTATTATAAAAAAGTAAAATTAGAAAACATAATTTCAAAAAATGAAATAGTAAAATTTCAAGAAGTATTTTTAAATTTATAAGGTTATTTTTGTCCAACTATTTAAAGAAGAATTTAAAAAAAAAAAGATTGATAATTATTATAAAAAATAAAATTAGAAAAAATAATTTAAAAAATAGTAAAATTTTAAAAAATAAATTGATAATTAGTCCGAAGTTATTTCTCTAACAGGAGAATTTCAGAAAAAAAATAGATTGATAACTATTATAGAAAAGTGAAATTAAAAAAAATAATTTTAAGAAAGTAAATAATAAAATTTCAAAAAAGTAAATAGTAAAATTTCAAAAAAATAAATTGATAATTATTAAAAAAAGTAAAATTAAAGAAAATAATCCAAAACAAGAAATAGTAATTATTAAAATTATTAATAAAAAGACTATAATTATCATTTTACTTTTATTTTTATTTATTTATTATTATTTTTATCCTTAAAAAATAAACATTATGGTGGGTTGGTTCCCTAACTAAGGAACTGATCCCCCACCAATATATATTATATATAATATATAATGTATATAATATATATGAATTATATATGTTGAAAATATTATTTAAAAAT
>JBBYHK010000020.1:1925952-1946283 GCA_038382065.1 Adansonia grandidieri | reverse complement strand
ATTTAAGCTGACCTAATCTAGCTCGAATAACTGTTTAATTAATAAAAATATTTTTAATTTTAATAATAAAAAATATTAATATTAATATAAAATAATTTTTTGATATTTTAAAATAATAAAACAAGCTTACAAATTAAAACAAAAATAAATTTAAATAAAAAATTTTAAAAAAATTATTTCACGATTTAATTTATGAACATTTTTAACTCTAAAAGTACATGCTACTTTAATAACATTGCTGGGTTTAAAAATTCCACCATAATTTCTCAACTTCATAATACTTTTGATAAGTTTTGCAATTTTTTTTTGATAATTTTTGTGCCTGTAGGCTTTTTTGTTATAAACTTTATGGCACTTTTAGTAATTTTGGTAGCATATTTTGTAACTTTTATGAACTTTTTTTTTGTCATTTTTTTGTATGCATTTATAAATTTTATAACATTTTTGATAATCTTCTTAGCTTTTTTTTTTGGTAACCTTAAACATGATAGTAGGAATGGGTTATTTAAACGTAAGAAAATATTAGGCAAAATAAATATTTAAATATTATTAATATTAATTAAAAAAAGTAAAGGAATTATATATTTTTATAATAATTATAATCTTTTATTTTAGTTTGGTTTTTATAGATTAGTAATTATATTTATAAATTAGCAAAAAAAAAAGATATTAAAAAATAATATTTCTATGTGGGATGTCAGAAGAAAATCACATGGGCCTCTGCAAAAATGAATTGGATTAATTGGGCCCCCATAACTTTATTAAAGTGCCCATCAAAAAGTGTAAACGGATCCCATTTAAGAAGGGCCCAACAAAGATCCGAAGCCGCCCACGAACCCAGATATAAAATCCCTAATTCATCATTGCTAAACAAGACGTTGGAAAAAAAAGAGGGAAGCAAAAATGGAGAGTATGCAACCTGTGAATAGCTTCGTGGCAGCTTATTTGAAGAAGAAAGGGTTCAAAGAAGCGGAGCAGTTGTTGGAGGATCTTCAGAACAACGAGTCAGCTTCAATCGATTTCCACAACGACCCTGATCTTGCTAAGTTCATTCACCACTACTCCCAGTAAGTTCAGTGCCAACCCTAACATCCCAATTCCAGCAGTTTTTGCATTTGTTTTCTACTAACTCATTTTTCCAACAGCTTAACTTTTATTCTGGTGAAATCTGTTTTGATATTCAATTTTTCATGTTTGGTTTTCTTTCAATTTAGAATATCAATTTAGAATATAGAAAACATGCCAACTTGAAATGCTGATGAAAGTATGTGGAATGATATAATCTCCAAATAAGTTGAGTTGATAATATCTTTCAACATGCAAAATTTGACTCTTTAATGAATGTCCAATGTGGTGACCTAAATTAAATGTAGGGTAAAAACTAGGCAAATTTCTTGTGTACATGAATGCCTGTTTTGATGGTGTCATGAAGAATACTAATGACAGAAACTCTATCTGCGTAGGATCTGAATATTTTCTTTTTGTCATTTTTTTGGTTGCATTTCACCATTTGTTGTGGGTTTCTTTTCATTTTTCTTATCAATGTGCTTGTTTGCAGGCCGGAGGATGATGTGGCACAGTACCAGGATGGGTATAGCAAACTGAGGTCTTGGACTTATAGTTCACTAGATTTATATAAGGCAATTGGTTTTGATATTTGGTTGTATGATATGAGTTTTTACAGCATGGGACAGGGGAATAACCTTGGTTTTGAATTTATGCAGCATGAGTTCCTTCGTGTGCTTTATCCAGTCTTTATACATTCGCTCATGGATCTGGTGGCGAAAGGACATCTACAAGAGGGTATATGTTAAAACTTACTGGAGTTCTCTTGTATTCTACGCTGTTATTTACCTCCTGAAGCAAGCTATTCTGGCAATAGATTTGATAAGTTTTTCTTTCAAAAATTTTTTATCTTTATTTTGCAGCTAGAACATTTTTTAATACCTTTCACGAGGACCATGAACTGATGCACTCACGTAACCTTCAAAAGTTGGAAGGGGTTCTTTCTCAGTCTCATTTGGAGGTTAATTGACATCTATTATTTCCATATTTAACTTAAATTCAATAATCACTACTCTTTGTTGTTCTCATCACCAGTTATTGTTTTCTTAATCAGGAGGTGGGATTTGCTCGTACTTTTAGGCAGAGTAAAGTTAACATCAAGATATGTCAGGTAACAACTGTAAATTCTTGCTTTGATGACTGCTAATAAGATTAGTTGAGCTCTATTCTTTCCCTAAAAAACTGCTGAACTGGTTTTCAATAATCTTGCCAGTATTCCTATGACCTTCTGCTGCAATATTTGCATAAAACACAGTCCACTGCTATGCTAGGGGTCATCAATGAAGACATCAACTTCCAAGGTGATGTCATATTCATAGCTCATACTTTGGATAACACGTATACAATCTAGGTTGTGCCATCTGATTATTTTTTTCTTTGTTTCCTTGCAGTTTCTTCTGGACAGCCCAGTTCCATTTCTGCTGACACAGAGGTTGTAACGCTTATTGGAAGCTGCCAGGATGCACCGAATCAGATAAATCAGAAAGAAATACACTGGGGGGTGAGTCACTGAACTGTCCTTATAATTATCTTTCTGATGAATTGACATGGATTTAGCACATATACTTCTCATTCATTACTGAAGAAAAAATGGATTCCTGCTGCCATCAGCTCTATGCTAAAATTGTATCCGTGGCATACCACTACATAACTATGTTACCCTAACTCTTCATTTTCCCTGAACTATCCATTTCCAACACTTGTGTCCGACTTAGATTCGATTTGTGTATAGGGTATGATTCTCGAAATATATGGAAAAACCTAGGAAAAAAATTGAGCATACCTGTATTCGATGCCCACCCAGACTGTGGGTAAAATAGCTCCAGAGACACGTACATGTGCATGCTTGTTCACGTGTTTCTATTGTCTTTGATTTTGAGCCTAATATACTTGTCATAGTTACTAGAAGACTCCTTAGAAGAGCGATTGGAGAAAGGAGGGGGTTTGCTTTCTGATTCTGAACAGACAGAAGGAGAGAAAAAAGAAGGGGATGTGGATGAGACTAAGGTGCATATTTGCTCTACATTCCTGTAATAATTCGTTATTTTCCTTTCAGCATTTATATGTATATATTTTACTTGTTTTTAATTTATATATGATTTTCAAGTTTACTATTGGATTATTGAAGTTACTGTTTGATCAATGCACACGATTTTAGGCTTTTTTCCTTTCTGTTTCTTTTTCAGAAAAGATCAGTTGAAGGTGGAAAACAAGGTGCTTCAACCAAAACGTTGAAAAAGGACAAAGCTGTTAATGCAACAGCAAAAGTTGCTCATCCTGAGACTAAAACCACCTCCACTACACCACGAGTCAAACGAGAGCTCACTTTGCCTCTAACGTATTTTCAGTGATTCCCTCTTTTGATTCTTTTCATCAGATATTGGATTGATGCTTAATTTAGTGTGCTAAACTTTCTTTCACTGAATTTAACCATCACAGATTTATAATTTTCCTTTTCTATCTATTTTTGCAATCGAAGAAAAAAAAGAAAAAGAAAAAAGAAAAGCTAGTGCAAATGCAGAAAAGTGCTTGGATGTGCAATATTTCTGTTAGCATGCTTCGTGTGACAGTTCTTAATAGGATAAAGTATGCGAATGTAAAGAAAAGTTATGTATGGTTTGTTGCTTATTTAGTTTTTGATATGATTATTGCTTCGAGCGGTCTCTCATTCATTCTTGCAATTACTCTAACATGGTAAGGGGTTAAAATTTGTGTATTTAGATGTTGGATATTTTTCCCCCAAATGATTTTCTATTATTGTTAATTTCTTTCTTGTTTTGGTTTGAGACTGTCTAGGGCCTGTACTTCCCAGGAGCAAGGGTAGGGTTAGGTTGAGGACTTGGAAGTTTGAGAGCTTGATATGCATTTTTGGGTCTCTTTCCTACTGACTAATGTTTGTGAAATCATCTGTCATGAAAGTAGACTTCTCTTTATGTGAAATATATGGCTAAAACTAGAATGCTTGTATTGTTATGCTTAGCTGCGTTTTGTTTCCTTAATTTAACCTTTTAATGATTGCGTCAGGCCTATTGAGGTAGAACAGTCAATTCTTGAGGACTTAAGAAACCGTGTAAACTAGATGAGGAGAGGTCTCAGGTTTCAAATCCCTACCCTACGCCTTACGAGGGCGCCCTAGCCAAATTCAATCCCAAGGGTCAATCAAGCCTTTTCCACTAGTTCAAATAGTAGTCACAGTCTTCGTTCCTGCTTTCAACGAGATTCTTAGCTGCATCAGCTTGTAAAACTTTCTCTCCTTCACCAGGAAAGGGAGAGCGCGGACAAAGTACCAGACGATTTGGGAATGATTTTGGGTAAGAAGAGCGTACGAGAAGAGTAAGCAGACGATGTCGATAGAAGACGATTCGTGTCAGCTTTTATACTTTCCTCAACACGCATAATGGGTAACGTCCATGACTTATGTGATTTAATGGTCGTTGGTATTGATTATTTAATGTCTTCATGTTGTTATTATGTTTCATTTAACCTGTCAGTTTGAACTGTTCATCAATATCCCATGATGGATCTTTGGTTGCTGGAGGGTCTTCAGACTTATCGCTGAAGGTTGTATTTTAAATCATGGCTTGCCAGATATATAATTGCTGCGGTATTTGTTTCTTATTTATTATTTTTTTTTGGGGGGGAAACATGTTGGTTTCTAATTTTGATTTGTGCACCACAGGTTTGGGATATGGCAAAGCAGGGCCAACAAGCTGGCAGTTGTAAGTTAGAATATTTGTATTTATCTCCCTGTTACTGCTGCAGTATCTGTTGAAGTTTTACCCAATAAATATTTTGAAATCTCTTTGGTTTTGACTCTACAATTCTACTATGCCTATTTTTTTTATAAGCGTTCGCTTAACTGTTGCCCCTAGGCACTGGTTAGGGATTATTTAATCACTAATTTAAGATTTTTCTTTTTTTTTGCATTTAATGCATTACTTTTACTTAAGTCAGGAGAAATTATTTCATTAATTGCATGATTCTTTCTATAAATATCATAGGCACTAGTGAACATTTCCTTTTTTATAATTCTGTTTGACTGAATTTTTCTAAGCCTATACAGATATGATTACAAAATACTGCTGGTGTCAGCTGTTTTGCAGGGTGAAAATGTTTCTACTTCAACTGAACATGTTGGGGGGGGCAAATGGTGTGAAAAGATCCTATAAATTGTTTCAGGGTCACTCAGGACCAGTTTATTCAGCGACCTTTAGTCCTCTTGGTGATTTTATTCTTTCCTCTTCAGCAGATACAACAAGTGTGTTATTCAATATTGCATTCTCATCGGAAATTCCTTCCCATCTTGTTCCTATATTCAAACTGCTGGCGACCTTAAAAGCATGGACTTGTTTCAGTTCGCTTATGGAGCACAAAACTAAATTCAAATCTTGTTTGCTACAAGGGTCATAATTATCCTGTATGGGATGTTCAGGTATGACTCATCTTCCACAATGTTTGATAATGTTTACCGCATCTGAAGTTTTTCATCCCTCTTTAATCTTTTGAACGAGTCCTTTTTCCTTTCGGCCTCTAATACATTTCAATGTTCCTTATCTCCTGCTGCAGTTTAGTCCTGTAGGACACTATTTTGCCAGCTCTTCGCATGATCGAACGGCAAGGATTTGGTCGATGGATAGAATACAACCTTTGAGAATAATGGCAGGCACTTATCTGATGTGGACGTAAGTAGTCATATCCCTTTCTCTGGGTTGCTGTTCTAAATGTATTTATTAACTGGGTGGCCAATCTTTTCTATTAGATCTAAGACCATAAATGAAAGTTGCATGATTTTGATGTCGGGTTGGGCTTCCATCCATTATTTTTTGTCCATTTTTTTCAATACATTTATCAATACCATTCATATCAAATGAAAGTAAAAAATTTATAGATGGTGATTAAGGTTGCATTGGATGGTAATTGATGGAAAAATAATGAAGGGGAGCCTAACCTTTTGATGTATAGCGGGGTATTCTTTTCCTTATAGTAATAAAGTTTATATCTTTCGCAGCTTTCTAATCATTATTTTTATCTTTTGAAAGCTAGTACTTGCTTTTGTATCATATTTTTAAAACCAATCACAAATAGTTTAACCTTCTTGTCTCAGTGTGTGCAATGGCATGCCAACTGCAACTATATTGCCACTGGCTCTAGTGACAGAACAGTTAGATTGTGGGATGTCCAAAGTGGAGAATGTGTTTGAATTTTCATTGGTCATAGGACTATGATTTTGTCATTGGCAATGTCACCTGACGGTCGGTACATGGCATCTAGTGATGAAAATAGCACAATCATGATGTGGGACCTTTCTAGTGGACGCTGCGTTACACCATTGATGGGTCACACCTCATGTGCGTGGACACTTGTTTTCAGGTGGAAATCCTTGCTTCTATGTATCCAAAATTATATCTTGAAATTCACTTGTATAGCAAGTTACTCAGTGTTGATACTTTTTAGTTTCTGGAGTCATGACATTCATCCCTCCTGATGGACATTCAGTTGTGAAGGTTCACTTCTGGCATCTGGATCTGCTGATTGCACCGTAAAATTATGGGATATAGCATCAAGCACAAAGGTCCCAAGGAATGAAAAAAGGTAAGTTTAACGAGCAGAGCAATTTGCACGTGTGAGATACAATCTCATCTGGTAATTTCTATTTAATGCGATTAATATTGCCTTGAATTAACAGGTGTGGGAATCCCAACAGACTGAGATCGTTGAAAACCCTGCCAACCAAGTCTACTCCTGTGTATAGTTTGCGGGTAATTTTTCTTTGGATGGTCCTCTTTTTTCTTTTCTTTTCTTTCTTCCCCCCCCCCCCCAACCTTTTATGCAACTTCTATCGTATTGTTAAGCAAAGTTGTCTGTTGGAGCAGTTTTCCAGAAGGTATCTGCTGTTTGCTGCTGGGGTTCTGTCTAAGAACCCATGATTATAATTGTTTCGATCTGCGCTACCTGGGGAGGGAAGTCGGTTGGTCTGTCGGTCAGCCTACTGTATACCATGCAAGATTGTTAACTGGCAAGCCTGTAATCTTGCATGTGTTCAAGATAGTTGTGCCTCGGCTATTCTATTAGAACCAAAATTTGATTGATGGTTAGCTTAGCTTAGCTTAGCTTAGCTGTGGCTTATTATTGTTGACAAGTAGTTTTAGACGTTTCCCATAATAAAACATGGAGCGAGGTACACAATTCAAGCAATCGTTGATGGAGGATATTACGAATGCGTAGTTGGACGTTGAAGAAGACGAATTAACAACAAACAATGGATTTGTAAATGTATCTAGATTTAAAAAAAATTGGTAAAAACATTTGATTCAAATTGATTCACTTTAATGTTAAATAAATATTAAATATAATAAATAATTAAAGAAATATGAATTTGATTTAATTGTATATTTTTAATATAAGTTTTAATTTCATCAATTATAAAAAAAATAAAAAAATAATCAAAATGGACCTTTAATCCGTTCAAAAAATCTGTTACATGCTATGTACCAAATCAGACAGATTGGCTGTTTATGATTAAACGAACCATATCGGGTTTGTTTCTTAAATCGATGAAATATAAGTCTACACACGTGCGCAACAAAATTAGGTTGCCTGATTAACAACAAGTTGTCTGGCTTTTCAGTCATATATCGATCCCTATGTTCTAATTGCTTCAGAAATGAGTAGACACATTTTCATAAGGCATCCAATTAAGGGTTTGCTTCAAAAGATGAGGTTCCCTTTTCTTTCTGATCAGCTATCGTCGTCTAAAACTTAGACCTATTAAACAGGAGGAAAAAAAAAATAAAGGGTGTTAGAGCAGAATTACTAAAGCTAAGCATTAACTGCTTAAACTAAACTAAATGAAAACAAACGGAAGAATTAATGCCTCAATAACTAACGTATGCCATTCCCCGCAAATATACAAGATATTGAAGCATTGCAACTAAGATAAGATCGAGATAAGCAAAGCAAAGCGACAGTCGTACTAGTCGTACAATAAAATAACATGCTTCCTTATCCCCTAACCCCACAATCTCCGCATTTATTCTATTCCAAAAACGTTAAAGAACAGCACACAGCTGGATTCATGGGCAATAATAACCTTTTTCCACCTCTCTAGCTAGCTAGTGTAATGCAGGTCATAAACGTAATTAACACCAACTTGCAGATCCATATTAAACAGCTATCTATATGAATTTCAATACTTCAAAATACCAGCCTATTATTTTTACAGCCCCCACCCAAACCATGTACTGCATATATATGCCCATGAGTTTTCAGACAACCTGCAACATCAGCATTCTGTCTCAAATTTGATCGAACTTTACTACGTTTTCTTGGCTAGATACAGTAACAAATCACCCCCCTTAGGGTGAAATCTTTTCTACGTCTCTGATATCTGTTTGAACTTGATAATTGGAGTAGTGATAGTAATAGAATTTTGATTACTCAGTTATTGCTGTCTAAAGTTCTAATCAGATAAATAATATCTCTTCCTTCAATAAGGCAAACATCTGATATGTAAAAGATTAAACATGGTACCAATTAACATTCTTTAAGGGAAAAGAGGCCATCATTTCTCCATACAATGATATCAATAAATACTGAGCAAAATTAAAATTTTCATTAACGACTTATGATCCTACCTTTTTCCTGCAAAATCAAACTAGCTGATTTGGAAATTGGTGCCTTGTGAATTGGAGAGAGAGTTGACAACAACTGCAGTTTCGACAATAGCTTTTTTGATCTAATAGAAGACAATCATCAAAATCCTATTTTTCGGCACTTCGTCATGGATATATGTATTCTAAACTTTAAAGAGAGTTAAAAATGAAATTCTATGCAAATGTCTAATACCTTCTAAAATCTCGTGCTTGATTAGTAGCATTGCGAACGTCCTGTTCGAATACATAAAGTTATTTCCTGCGACAGAAATGAAAAATACAATGTCGACGTCAGTCAAATTATGATCCTACTGCATGTAGAGCAAATCACAACATTTGCACACATAATCATTTTCACAACTTTCACTGACAGTTGCAAGGCAGATATAATCACAGGGGAAAAAAAACAGCCAAAAAAATTGCATTTTTTTCACATTCTTTATAATCCTACATACACAGGCAACATGAAGCACATGCAATTGTCCAAACATTTTCAGGACATTGGTTTTAAACACCACAAATTATGTCCGATAAGCTTCCAAATCCCAGCCATGACAAGTGGTCTACACCCTACCACTGAGAAAAGAATAATAGTCACCCCCTATAGCTAATATGTCCTTGATATCGTATTCAAACAAAGAATTCCGATGTGAATTTTGAGTAACCAGCAGGCGGGCGTACTAAGTTTCATGAAATCAAAGATTTTCTAAGAACCTGGATGTTGTCATCCTTAAGATGTGGCTTTTAATAGGTCTAAAATTCGAATCCTATATGGTTAATGTTTGTGTCACGGGACCATTACTCTCTTTCCAAAAAACATGTCTGATAAGATGTGCAGCGCACTCTCTTATATGCCAAAGAACTTCTTTTTCTTATCCGATGTGGGATTAATGCATCCTGCCTACTTCTTTAGAGTGCTCGGCATGACATTCTCCCTCACCCAATCTCGTGACACACCCGTCACGGGCTTCTCCACCATTTCTACCTACCTTACTCTTAGGTAATTGGCGTGGAATCATGGTTGGTCCACCCTTCCTACCCCACCCGTTAGGGCGCTCGACGTGAAATCAGATAGTCAAGGGTTGTCTTTGATATCACTTATCACGAGGCCATTACCCTCTTCCCAAAAAACACGTCTGATAGGGTGTGCAGCGCACCTACTTATATGCCCAAAAACCTTCCATTTCTTATCTGATGTGGGATTAATACGCCCTGCCTACTTCTTTAGAGCGCTCGGCGTGACATTTGTACGAACATAAAGAAAAACTAGACCTTTGTAATCCTTGAGTTCTTGAAGCCAACACAGTGAAGCACTAATAAATTTCCTATCTAGAATTAATTTTAGAATGTACGTATTCTACCAATACAAATGTTTTAAGTGTAGCACTTCATTTGCAAGAATTAAGGTCCATGGAGGCAATAATTGATTTGGTTGCATCTTGAAATACAGGTTTTTCAACTTCCATGAAAAATTTTTGAAGTGAAGGACCAAGATAATAGACCATTCATCCCAATCAAAACTTTTTGTTTTTTCTTGGTTAAGTTTAAGAAATTCGGAATCCTGACAACGTAATGGTAAAAAAAAACCCTCTAATCTCAAGACCATAACGTGATCTACCTTATTTTTTCATAGTAGCAGTTCTCTAAGCTTTTCCATATCTGCATGATAATTAAACTTTTAATAGAAATTACCATCTTTAAGTTTTTCAACATGGTTCTAAGCACCATATATCATTTGCTACAACATTTAGAAAAATCGAGTATGATCAATATCTGTCACTAAAAATTTTAGGTAAAAAAATATCGTCCTTAACAATTATTTTTTAAAACTGTCTTTTTAAAAAATTTTGAGATTAACATTTATCTCTAATACTATTAAATTGAAGACAGAGCAGAAGTCGGAAGTTTTTTTTCGTTGTCCTCTTATCTTGTTTCTAAAAATTTCTTGTGGTGATGCTTTAATATAGTGCAGTTTTCCTGAGTTATAAACACTTCACAAAGGATATGGCTTTTTTCGAAACTTGCATATGAATTAATCTCTTCGGAAAACCAAATGAATTAGCCTAAGCACGGCTGGAATACAGATATGGACAATGAATTACATGATTAAAAAGAACAGAAATATGGAATAACTATAATTAAGGACAAAATTAAGTTACCTATCCAGAACACAAGATATAGTCCGAAACTCGAAATACAGCTCCTCATCATGAACTTCGTCTTCAATGCGCCCGCACACGGCGACATTCTGCAGTGAACAAGTTGGATTATAGGTTCATGTTATCAACGTCCGACAGGGTTAAAAAATGTTCAAATATGAGATATATACTCTCACAGATGTTAAGAGTTTGCATTTAAGAAGTTGTAAGGAAGAATCCAATCATGGCACTCTTGAGCCTTATAAAAACAATCACACAAGAAACGCGAAACTTTATCATAACTGCAATGTCTGAATTAGTCAACAACATTAATGAGATGCATTCTAGTCAAAATTAATGTTGAAAAGCTACTTTATTTGGATTGAGATACAAATGTTAGATAAAGATACGTATTTAAAAAAATTTAAAAAATTATATTTTTATATTTATATTTAAATATATAGATATAAATATCGAACACAAATACTTGAAAAAAAAAAAGAAAAAAGAGAAAGCTATCGGCACTCTCAAAACACTAAACAGGAAGCAGCCTGTTTTAATGCAGTCCAACTATAAATGATAGTCCCAATATATATACATTAATGTACAATGAATTGGATTTGTTTCTGGACATAAAAAAGAGGTGTATTTACGCTGTCAAGATAAGATATTCCCAGCAAGGTCGACGACAAAATCTGCATGATTTTTAAGAATTAAAAGCTGGTCCACCTTGATATCCTTATGCAGATAGGCTGACATTTGAGGATCCCACAATTTGACCATCCATGCAAGTACTCATTCATCAACTCAATTGTGGTCAATATAATTAGACGTAAAAAAGTAAGAAAAAGAATCACTTTCATTTTCACTTAAGCATAAAACCTGTGAAAGCAAAAACCACTAAAATAAAGCAGCCCATCTACAGCTTGTTTATTATAATATAAGAAAAAATTGTCAAAATTGGTATCCTTGTTTATTATTGAAGAAAAATAATTTTACTTCCAAAACGACTATCTACTTTATTTGTTACTAATTGATATTACTCTTTATCCACTTAAAAAGAATAAAATATAAGGCTTAAATGCAGTAACAAGGGTGAACCTCTTTCAAAAAAGACCAACTCTAACTTTCATCCGAAATCTTTACACCACACAAACAGTTGGGGTGGGACCATATGTTAACTCCATTGTCTATTAACCCCATTTTTTGAGTTTAAAGAAAAAAAAAACTATTATGGTCAATTTATCATTGATATAAAAGAAGACCTTTGGCACCATTACAACTAGGAAATATCCTTAGCGAAGGACGAACTTATGGCATACAAGTATTAGCTTTTCGATGTTCTCTTACTTGTTTTGAAGTCTTGAAACCAGGTTTGAGGGCTTACCATTTGTTACAAACATCAAATATTATACTTTGAATGAAGAAACTTACGGGAAAACTAATTCATATAATAAAGTGGTCCACTGAGGACAGATGATTCTTCCAGGGGAGCTGCACCACTGAAGCAAATGCCATTAATTAATAGAATAATAGAGAAGAATACTGCATGATATTGGCCTGTAAAATGATAAATTGGAGCAAAAGTAAGTGAAGTAATACAAAAATAAGATCAGAAAATTTTAATCCATTGGATGTTTGGTAATTCAAACATATGTATAGTTTGGGAAAACATTCAAGGTTTCAACTGCCGTTACAATCCTTTTCTTGACAGAAACGGAAGATTAATTAATGGAAAGGCTGAAAGAAAAAAAAATAAACTAAAATATGCAAAACAATTCACAATTTGCCGGTGAGTAAATACAAAGGGATTTACTAGAGAGAGTGATAATCAGAATAGCTGAGGGAGGTGGATTACATGGGGCAGCGTTTTGCAAATGGAATTATAAACCCTGTAAAAGGTATTACCACATACAAGTTATCATGTAAGAAGACAATATAGATAGGTCCGATACGAGTATACTCATCTTTCTTTTAAATTTTTAATATATTTATAATATCAAATATTTATATTCATATTCAAATATGTTAGATACGAATACTTGAAAGAACAAAGAGTCCAGATAATTGGGATGTGACCGCAGTCTAAAATCTGATGAAATGCAAAAATATGAACATTTTCAAGGGGAGATTTGAAGCTTGAGTTGATCGACTCAAATTACTTATCTTTAAACCAAAAAAAAAAAAACTAAAACATATATTGGCAGTTATTCACAAACTCTTTATATCTTTATTGATCAGAATTTAACACTCTTAACCCCAGTAAGAACTACAAAAGAAAGAAGAAAAATCGATACAATTTCCTCAATATCATGCTGCTTAATATTAATAATTACCTCATCTTTAATGCAGCTATAATATTGACTGTGGAACACCAACTACAGTCAATTAAATTATTTAAAAAAAGAACAATAAACCATTGTTTCCAATAGAACTCTATGTTTAAAATAAGAAAATAAAATGACTTGGTGAAATACTTTAGATGAGAGAAATGTGCTTTTTACAGGTGTTGGCCATAAGATGAAATGATTAACTCAAACCAAATCATTAACTTAACAACAGAGGCTTTGAACAAGATTGAGAAACGCAAACTAGTAGTTTTTTTTTTTTCCAGGACTCTAAACCTTGATACAATCTACCAAAGGAGAATGTTGTTATTATGCGATTATTTTCTCTAGAAAATTTGAATTCAGAAGTCAAACAGACAAACAAAGAAAACAATGTGAACAATGCAGAACAAAGAATATATTATGAAGTTTCATGAGCACGTTCAACAAAAGTGGAAACATTTAGGCTGGGAAAGTGAATGTTTTCGTTTCCGAAAAGAAACCATAATCTTAAGGGTTTGAAAATTTGTTGATTGCATGTAATTTAAACTCTTTTATCTTAACAAAATCCAAAATAGAACTAAATGCTGTTGGACATATACAAGAAATAACAGGCTACTAAAACTAAGTCTATTCCTATTAGCACAGACAGATGCAAGCTGTTAACTTTAAAGTAAAGAGGATTTGACTTTTTCAAAAATAATACCAAAACTTTCCTGTTTAAGAAGTTTTTCTTCAAAACAGACTTCTACCCACAGTTACAAATCTCAAAATGCCAGCATTAAGGATGAGAACTCATCATCGGACGCCCTAAATCCAAGTCCCAAGGGCTCCAACAAAGCACAATTGAAGCAAAGAAGAACTGGTTACGATGCAAAATCAGTAAAACCAAATCTGCATATGAACAAATTTTGACTAAAATTTAACACCCCCTCCCCCGCCCAAAAAAAAAAACTACCTGGAGAACAAGCAGCGTTGCTGTTACACGGGTGGGGTTAAAATAAACCCAGGAATAGAAAACTCCATGTGCCACTGAGACAGTACAAGCAACCTGATATTCTGCTAATTTCAGGTGAAAGCAAACCCCAATCAGGACAAATTTCTGGGTATTGAATCTGATTGAATGCGCAGGAAAAAGAAATGAAGAAAAGAAGGGAGGATTTTTTTGAGGGAAGGACCGAGGACCGTGCTACCTACTAATAGGCAACGGATAACGTGAATGGTCCCATGCTATTTCATAGTTTTGCCGCTAAATCAGCACAGTAATTAGGCGTAACTCAATATCAAAAGCCACGCCTTGAAGCTATTAATTGTATTTAAAAAACGGGTTTGAAAGCATTAATTAATCATATTGAGAACCATAGGAAATTTTAAACAAAAGAGACAGTCAGATCATCAGCAGGTAGGCAAGACACACCCGCGCACCATATTCCTCATCTTCGAATAGGGAGAATCGTATTTAGATACTCTGGAGATTATTTACGAGACTGATGAAGAATGAGAGATAGAAAAAGAAGGGAAAGGCAAGAAAGAAGAGTTGAGAAGGGAACAAAGCAGGCCGGGAAGTGACCAAAAAAAAGATGGATCAAATAAATTCCGGCTCTGGAAACTGACAGAAGGAGAAGTGAGCACGCAAAAGCAAAAGTATAGCCTTATACAAGTGCCTCTGTGTGCTCACTCTCTTCTGTCAACTTCTACGTTCCAAGAATGAATGGGAATACAAAGTAGAAGAAACAAGAGTAAAGCAATAGCCATAATAAGGAAACATGCAAGAAAAATTTCACCAGCCATAATAAGGAAACACGCAAGAAAAATTTTACCAAATACGAAGAAACCAACTTCTTTTTCATAAATAAATGGACCCAAAAACAAAAATAATAAAAGGAATGAGTCAGATCTGAAAACACAGTAACACTCCCATTTACGGAAAAGGTGCCAAAAGTAAAAGACCTTAAAATCCACGATCCATGCCGTTTTCAGTAAAGAACTATGCCAATGGCCACCAGAACTACTTCAAAAACCGATTTTAGGGTTTTTATTTTCATACCAAACCAAAGGAAAAGGAAAAAAACAATGCGAAACCATGTAAGAAGAAACATAAGCAAGAAAATCGAGAAATCCCCCACCCCAGAAAAAAAAAATGAAGAAACCCTTCTCTCTTTCTGTCTTCATCATCCACTAGTCTGATGGTTCATTCCACTTTCTCTCTCCATCTCTCTCTATCTCTCTCCTTCTCTATCATGCAGAACGTACATATGTCGGTGACACGACGTACCCAAGTGGCACCACAACAACAAATCCAACAGTAATGTCGATGGAAGACAGACATCAACAGCAAAAACTAAAACTCAGAATCATATAGAGGCAAGGAAAAGTAGGCAATGAACATAGAAGAAACAAAAACTCAACCCTCTCCTCCCACTTGCACCTCATACAGACATATATACATATATATAGAGGCAAAATTAATTCAAAAATACTGAAAAAAATGTTACTGCTCAAAATTCACTTCAAGTTTTTGATTTCTTATAATTGTTATTATAATAATGACTTGATGGGGCTTTTGGGGAAGAGAAAGAGTGCAGCAAGCAAAAAGAGAGAGAAACAGTCTGTGTGTTGGAAATTTATTGGATGGTTGAAATCGTTCAACGTGTTGTTGTCGTGCTACCATGGTTCAATGACTTCTGATTTATTTCTGACCGTTGATGGAAACGAATCGTGACCGTGTGGATCGGAGGCGATGTGGGGACCAGGGTACTTGTTCCGTTTGTGGTCTCAGTGTGTGTGCGCGCCTGCTGGGCTCTTCCAGGGAGTTGGGCTGATTCGACTGCGTCATTTGGGGAGACAAGTTTACACCTTAGTTGTCATGAATAGCCATTTCATTTTTTTTTTCAGCTATTTGCTTTTCTTTTCCGAATAGAATATGTAATTTAATAATTTTTAAGAATTTATACTTACACATTATTAATACGTATGAATATAAAATTATTTATATTTTTATAATTTTTAATGAGTTAAGATCATCAAATATAAATTTTTATTTTTATTTTACTCTTTAATTTTTTTATAATTCTAAATATTGTCCTTTTATGTTTATTTTGTTAAAAAATTTTCGTAAATAAAAATAAATATTAACTAAATTATTCAAAAAAAATTAATACGTCATTCCAAAAGGAAAAGCAAAAAAATAATCAAATAAAATAAATTAACCCATCACCAAAAGAAAAAGTAATACAAAAAAATAATAATAATAACGTTAGCAAAAAGAGAAAGTTTTCTTAAGGTTTTCATGTGCGTTGTTAATTAAAGGAAATTTTGGATCTTGTAATTCGAGAAAGCAAAAAGAGAAAAAAATTACTTACAAAAAAAAAAGTGAATGACGACAACGAGCACTTGAATCTGAAAAAGTTTGAATGTGATCGAAAATAAAGAGAGAGAAAATGAGATAAAAGATTTTAAATTTTTATAAAAAGAAAAAAATTAATAATATTATAAATATCATTTTAAATATAAATATATTAACATATTTTTAATAATATTTTAAAATATTAATAATTATAAGATTTAATATTCTATATTTTCGCTTTTACAAATAGCGTAGATTCCCATTTTTACTCCATGAACTGAAGTGGCGTTAGTGCATGGGGTTTGTCATTTACTCCCTACTGCCCATTTTGGCCGAAGTTAGTACAACCGTCAGACCTATCAGATTGATAATTGATTGCCTTCAGAGGGTATAACTGTCTTATCAAACAATGGTGACGTGACAATCCATGGCTTGTTCCCCTTCATCAGCGGCTCTCATTTTTCATTCATTGAACCACATATGAGCAAAGTATGAACCACTTTGGTTCACACTCAACATCCCCCATTTCCATGATTAGGTCAAACTTGTAAACAAGACGTGAGATTTCAATTTTCAATCTCCAAATTAGGGATATTATTATTATTATTATTATTATTATTATCTTATACGTAAAAGTATTCATTGGGCTAATTGCTGACAAACCATCACATGATTTTTAATTAAAAAAATTCTAATTATACTTTTTAACAAAAAAAAAAAAAAACATTAATGAATGTTCAGTTTAAAAAAGAATTAGATAATTATTTTTGTAATTTTTTAAAATATAAAATTATATATTTAACTTTAATATTATTTTTTAATTATATTTTTAAATAAAATTTTCAATTTACTTAGTGCTAAAAAATCAAACTCAATCAATGTTTTCATAATTATTATAGATACTAAATTAAAATTATATATATATATATATATATGAAAGGAAAGAAAGGATTTATTAAACCTAAAAGAAGACTATGTCCCGACAAAATCTTTGTTAAAGATCAGAAAAAACGTCTAAAAAGGCATCTCACCTTTGGCTTCAAACTGTCATCGGTTCATGTATTTATTGAAATAAGGTGGAATGGGCGGGGACCGTCTGTACTGTGTACTCCATTCTAATATTTCTTTCTGGATATATAATAAATTAAAAAATGTTCATGTCATACATCACGTTATTAGTTAAATTATTAAATTTTATAAATAAAATTAATAAAATGACACAAATCTAGATGAAATAAAAAATAAAATATATTAATTAAAAAATAAGATATATTATAATTTTTTAATTTATTTATGAATTTTTTAAAAAATAATTACTGTTAATATATAAAAAATAAACTCTTAAGAAATTATTTTTACTGTTCTCTTTATGCTTTTCGACCTTTTTTTAACTAAATTCAGCATTAAATTACAACATAATCTATTTGCCTTTATGCATGTAAATAGTTTTGGATCAAATTCAAATTTAAAATTTATTAAAAAAAAAAGTTACTATCTTCAATTCCATGCCGTGGACATTCAATTGTATTTTTATACAATACAATTCATATTATTTTGTTTAATTAATGTAACTTATTAAGGTTTTTTTTTTTTTGTGTATTTAGTTGTTTTCTCCAACAATAAATGCACGTGTATATCTAAGTAAAAGAGATGAATTAAATTCTCTTTTAAAAAAAAAATTAAAAACAAATATTATTTAACCAAGAGAGTTTTCTATTTGTGCTAAAAAAAAGTAAATAATAAAATAATAAATTTCTTAATAAACCCTAAACCTTAAACTTTAAACAAGAAAATTTTAATACAAATTTCAATTAAAATAATAAAATTCATTGATGGCACATTTGGATTTATGGGAGAGATTGCGAAGAAAAAAAAAATGAAAAACTATGTGAATGACCTCAAATCTTTGGAAACTCATGTGCTACATATTTAATTTTTATTTTTTTAAGATAAATATTTAAATTTTTAGATTGCGAGAGTCACCTAACTTAGCTAATACCTTATAAAAATAATACCCTCAAGATTTAGAATTTTTTTTATATATAAAAAAGGTCACGATTGTCGATGTCAGAGCTCAAAATTCAATTTAATTAATATCATGTTTTAAAAGTAATGGCATGAACTAGATAAATTAAATTTTGAAAGCTTTTAACAATGGTAGATATATTAAAGACCTCTTACAAATCAAAGTTTAAATGCTTCTTTCATTTACAACATACTAATTAAGATGTCAAATTTGTTACATGTGATGATACGCGTTAATTATTTTATATTTGTAAAATAATTCATATTTTATTAATATAAAGATCATGGAAACAGATATCATATTATAAATTATAATTATCGAAAATGTTTTCAATGTACAAGCAACCTTTAACACATTTTTTAGGAAGTTAGTTAACATGTTTTTATTTAATGATAAAAATTAAATCATATTAAGTTTGGGAATTTTAATTTTCCAAAAAATTAATGAATTCTTTGATAGAAGTTGATTAAATTTATAGTAAGATTGTAAACTGAAAGATAATAAATACTTTGAAAATAATTCATCGTTCCTTAACATTGTCAATATTCTATGATTTTTTTAATTAAAAAACACATTATGATTTTAAAGTATCAAAAGGGCTGAATTAAAGTCATAGCATTCAATCATGTGCCAAAAAAATTGTTAAGAAATCATTTAGCAAATACTAGTTCTTAGTAACGAGTACGAAATATTAAAAGTTGGAAGCATTTCATAAACATAAAAATTAAAATATGATATAATATAAAAAATAATATATAAATAATATAAATATATAAAAATTTAAATAACATAAAATATTAACGTATTAAAATTAATAAACATGTTTTAATAACTAATTATAACAGATCAGAAAGGATTGGATTTTTTAATTTTTTTTAATTTTATGGGAAGCAGAGACCACGCCCTTAAAGCCCCGAATGTCCCACATATCTAACATTTCTTTTTCTCATTTAAAATACTAACTTCAAAGAGTACGACTTTAGATTTAGGAATCCATCATGGACCACTCGTTATTCTAAGGGCAACCCTTGCCACCAATACTGTATTTTATTAACTTCTATGGGCTGCACCACCCTCACGTTGCCTTGCCTGCACACTCGTTTCCAATTTTGAACCTTTGTTCTTCTTTTTTTTCTTTCTTTTTTCAAGAGTGTTGGATATTGAAGGAAAAAAAGGTACAAGTACTACATGTTCAATTAAGAATAATTGTTTTATATTTAAGTATTTATTCATTCGTATTTATGAATACATTTTGACACGCATAGGGTGAATGATCTTTGCCCATTTAAAGTGATCGTACTCAATTACTTAAAGTTGCAATTTTGATAATTCTTTTACCCAAAAATAAATTTATAAATCTATGTTCTAAATATTTTAAACTTAAATATCATATGAAAGATTTTATACTTTTAGTTAGTAAGTTAACATGAAAATACAAGGAAATTATACCTTATGTAAAAATATATACTATTAATGAACAAGTTGAGAATTTTAAACATAATTATATATATTTTTTATTTATGACACATAATTAATCAATCTTATTAATATGTATAATATTTTTTATTTTATTTATTTTTATCTGTATATATTTTATTTTATAATTTATTTTAAAAGTATTTACTATATTTTACAATATATGTTGGATATGTGATTTTCAAAAATAAAATTTTAATTTATGATATGTTTTCTGGATTTAACAATTTTAGTATAGTATGCATATTAAGCATTAGATTATATGCCTATATGCTTTACATTTCCATGTCAATGGAAGAGT
>JBBYHK010000020.1:1904711-1914826 GCA_038382065.1 Adansonia grandidieri | reverse complement strand
TCTAAACAGGGGATAGCACCAGAGTTTCACGGATTATCACAATTGCAGAATCTGCTTTAATGTTGTTATAATTTGAAATAGTGGTTTGGGGCAGGGAGGGGGGGACTAAAAAGGTTGCAAACGTTATTATAATAAGGGATCCTATCAAGTTTGGAATTGAGCTTCTGTTCATAATATGCATTCATCGTGGATTCTAGAAGCTTACTAACTTAGATACCTAAAATTGAGGCAGGAGAGATCTTCCTAAAGGTATAGAAGAAAAACAAAAATGTTATTTAACAAAGTTCATTAACAAATAAGAATCTTTGCTATGCTTCATCCCTCTAAGGAAACACAATATGCCAGATAATATCTTTGTTATGCAATAAAAACATAATCTCATATGTCCAAAATAATCTTTCCTTAGCAGGAATGTTTTCGCACAACAACTAATTCTAAACAGGCTTTCCATATTAACTTTCAATGCTTTCAATGCCATCACAAATCAGTCATTGAAAATTATAACTCACCCGTCAGAAGTTAATTCCCAAAAATAGCCCCCGCTTAATTTAACAAAACAAAAAAAAGGGATAATATTTATTATACCAATTCTTCAGATTTCACAAACTTAATGGCTGAAATGTGATTCTCTTTGGCAGGAATCAAGACCGTCACGCCGCATATAAGCAAAAAGCGAGCAATTCCCTTTAAGAGGAATCAAGACCGTTACGCCGCGTATTAAAAAAAAAAGGCGATTCCCTTTAGGAGGAATCAAGACCTTTGCGCCGCATATCAACAAATAAAAAAAAAAAAAAAACGCGCGCACGTGTAACTGCACAATAAAATACTGCTTGCCGCATTTTTTAATTTGAAGGAAATTCAAAACTTCAAACCATTTCAGACAAATATTTTCGACTGCATAGCATTTGAACTAAAAAACAAGCGACATTCTAGCACTGAAAGCATAGTAAAGCAAAACTATTGTACAATATCAGACATTTATCAAATTCACAGTATATCTAAAAAATGAAAGAGAATATTGATAATAGTTAAGAGTGATAAACAATATGCAGAGGCAGAAGCAGAAATGAACAACAGTTAGAAAATACTTTTTACTGATTCAAGATTATAACAGTAATGGAAGAAGCACAATTGAATACATGAGAATCATGTAAAACAAGAAAACATTAGAAAAAAGGTAGAAGGAGATCATGATGGGGGAAACGGAACTGAATTTAATATCAGAAACCAAATATCATACACCAAAAAACAAAATGAATCCGGCTGCATAACAAAAAACGATATGAAACGAAATGAAGGGGTAAGAGTAAAAGGAGGTTTTAGGGCTTACATCGAGGAGAGGGATGAGCTCATCAACAGACGAAGGCGGTTCAAGGAGCCTACTTCCGGCCTCCATTAACTGCAGCTCCAGCTCTTTATCAGATGCCCCCATAGCTTTTTCTTTCTATGACAAAAAAATATATTTTTTATATACCTAAATATACAGAAACAGATCCTTTCAAAATCTGAGTTTAAAGCCTCGATTTCACACCATTAAGAACCTAAAAACTCAAGCGAAAAAACACAAATCGAAAAGACGACAGGAAAATTCAGCAAGAGACATAAAGAACGAGGGATTTGCTCGAGAGAAAGTTAGGGTTTTCGTTTTTAGTATTAATGGAAGAAAGAAAGTAATGAGTAAGTTTTTTTCTTTTTTTTTTTTTTCTTTTTTTAAGTTTCGCAGAGGGCGTAGTGTTTTTTTTTTTTTTTTTTTGGAAAAGTCTTTTTTAGTTGGGTACCTTGGATTTTTTCCCCCCCTAACCCGCTTTGTCGGATTTTAATGTGCAATTTTTGTGCGATTTAAAGGAGAATCCAAGCGAGGCAGTGCTTCGGATTCCGCCGTGTTTTATGAGTTGGAGTTAAATTACAGGCTTCAAATCCGCCTTTGGATTTTCAGGATGTGGGGACCACGTGGGATTCCTTGGACCGCTTGATTTTCTTTTTTTTTTTTTTTTCCCTTCTTTCGTTATGGAAACTACTTACGCTGTACGTATAGAATACAACTAAGCAATTCCAACTTATCCAAGAAAATAAAAAATACTAAGCAATTTTAGGTAATACTATTTATTTAAAAAAAAGAAAAAACCTTTGCAAAATAGTAACAAGAATCTGTAACTTTAGATTGTTATTATTATTATGAGGATATTTAAATATCTAGACAAAAGAAATGTCTCTTCACTCTTTTCTTTCTAAAAGATTGAAAGAAATTATTTATTAAGTAATAATAAGTATAAATTAAATATATATGAATTAAAATAAAATACTACGTGAATTTTTTGTTACTGTTATTTAGCAATGCATATATTCATTTTTTGAATTTTTTTATAATATTTTTAATAATATTACTATATTTATTCTTAAATAAAATTGTTCATATAATGAATTAAATCAGATCAAATTTAAATAATAAAGAAAGTTATTTAATCATTTTTTTATTTAATTTGTTTGGTTAAAAAAAATCTATGTCAATGTATTTTTAATGGTGAAACATTTATATGTCTTATAGTTAAAATTTTAAATATATATTATTTTAATAATAATATTAATTAAATTAAGACCTAGCCTGATTCGATCTAATTCAAATAATATGATCCTTAGACGTATCTCCTATTAAGGTGGTCAATTTTTTTTTCTCATATTTAGTTGTTTTCATGGCCTTATCCATATTTTATATTTTTACTATTATTATTATTCGTTTACTGTAAAAAAAAATCATATTAATGTTTTGAATTTGCTATAAGAAATAAAAAAAAAATTATTTTAAAAAATGCAGAACAATGGTACTGATTTATGTTTTTCATTTTTCATTGTTTATTCTCCATAATAATCATTATTAAAACACCTCTACTTTATATATATATATATATACCCACACACACATAAGACAAATATTTGTAACGGCAAATACGTGACTAGGACTAGGCGGACCATTTGCTACAACTCTATCTGATAAAGCGCCGCTATCTTTTTTACTGACGTTAATGATAAAAATAAAAATAAAGAAAAAAGAAAAAGAAAAAGAAAACATTCGGCATCTAAGAATCTGATAATCTTTCTGCTATTGTTCAAAAACCTGCACAAGACAGTTCTGCATCTACAGATGAAGATCACAACATATAGAAGTTGACTAAAGACTCGTCTTGTTGTTTTTACCTACAACAAACCAGACAAATGCGCAGTGTTGGTAAGTTACCATATACATTGGACATGCCATCAATAATTTCATCGGATCATCGTTTAAGAAGGTGTCGGTAAGTTAATTAGCGGTGGTCTCGTATCTTCGTCATCACATCATCGATACTATTGGTGATTCTTCATATCCTTCACACCTCAATGGTTAAGTTTGTCAGTCAATAGTCAAGATATAACATTAGAAGCTTTTAGATGATTGCAGTTGGGAAATGCAAATCACATGGAATGGCTAGAAACAAGCAACAATGTTGGATGACGAATTATGGGTATGGTTGCTTACCATTTTGGGATGATAGTTAGAAGTTACTATGAAAAAAGTGGATGTTTACCTCATAAGTCTTAATACAGAAACTACAATGGATATCCACATGATGCATAGAACATCACAAATAGCAAGTGCTTTTGCATCGGTTTTTAAGGAATGTGGAAGAAAAAATCATCTGGAAGGGGAAATCATCTGGTCCCCGAGCTAGAGCAGGATTAATCCGAACTTAACCGGTCTCCATTGCATCACTGTTCAAATTTGCTATGTTTGTTTAAAAAAACAAAAACAAAAAGCAAAACCCTGCAATTACACATCAACCTAATATTTAAGGACAGTGAAATCTCGAGAACCACTCTAGAAAGCTGAACATTAATGACTCTCCCATCTCCATGAACTCAAAGCGAAAGTATATGTGTTTAAAAAACAGATTTAAAATGATTTAAATGTCGTACCTGAGGAGCAAAATCACTAGCATTACAACGACAAATTCTTTCTTCAACCGAAGTTATCTAACAGGCAAAAATGGGACCAAACGGCTCCTCGCATGCTATTCTCATCTAATAATAGTGGTCATATAAGGTTGCCTTCCCTATTAGACTCTTGCCAGAATGCAGCCCCTTTCCGATAGGCATCCATGACTAATCCTTCAACGAAGTATGCAGAGAATTCTGTAACAACCGGAGCAATTGCCACAATCATCGGTCTTCTGGTGGACTTGCAATCAGTTTTGCAACTTTAGCTTCAACTTAGCACGAACCAAAGATTCCATGACCAGCACAACCTTCTCAGCTGTGCCTCTTTGACCAGTGAAATATGACAAAAGAATTGTCAAATATCAACACATCCATGCTAACTGCAGCTGTTAGAGAGAAGGCACTTGTTTCTTTGTGATTCATTCTTGCAATTGAAAATTTGACTAGGAGTAGATACATTATATTATTTCAGGGATGTAAATTGTGTTGATGCATTCATTACTAAATTTCGGAATACTAAATAACATGGTATGTCGGTAGAATAACAAAACTAAGAAAAGACTCATTGACAACTTTGCCAATTTCGATGCAATTAGAAGTGCTAGCATTATTGAATGATTACTCTTACCTGTAAGAAGAAGCCTCCTTTCATAACAATAGCGGAAATACAAATCAGCATCTTCAAGTATATATGTAGGCATGCTTCTCCACCAAGTTCACTGATGCCTGCTTTCTTTAAAATGGCGATTCTGGTATTTCCCACAGTGAAGCTGCTGTAATAAGTATGCTTGTTAACAGAAACAAATTAACATGCGATTAAAAGAAACTTGGATCTTTTGCATCACAGTAAATTTAACCCACAAATCAGAACAAATTGAAAACGTAAATACGCTTACTTCGATTTTACCATGGTTCCAGAGGATCATTACTTTGATTCTTAACACCTGCATATATTGTCGTTGGAAAATATACAATCTTCCCTCAAGATGAAAGGCGATCAATGATATTTAGGGAGGACATTACCGCAAGGTAATTAAGATATCACCTTGTACAGTTGATTCCTGGGTGCATTGTTAAGGAAGTCACCGGTCTCAGAACCTTTTCCGGTTACAAAGCTAATTAAAACCTTCCGGGAAACCAGCTAAATGAAAGCAGTGCACCATGTGAAGTGCAGCTGCAGCACCCCGCAAGAGCTAAGTATTGAGAGTACTTTGACCCATTTAGGCTCCGTTTAGAATCAAACGGAACGGAGCCTCAGTGTGACCTGATTGGAGCTAAAGCTTAAAACACCACTCACAAGCACGGTGAGCATGCTCTCACTGTGCTTGTGCCCATTCCTCCACTAAAGCTTGAAGCTCCAGTGCATGAACAGCCCTCTCACTGTTCACTGGGGCAGGGACACTTTTGTACCCGTGCACTTAAGCTTTTTTTTTTTTTCAAAATAATATTAATATATTATATTAGTAAATAATAAATATAAATATAAATATTATATTATTAATACTATTAATAGTATAGTTAATTAAAAATAAATATTTACATAAAAATACAAAAATATTATTTTTTCATTTTTTAAATTCTTTTATTTTTTGAAATAAATATATTTTAATTATTATTTAATATAAATTTGTATTTAATATATATTTTATTATTTAACATAAATATAATTTGAATATTTTGTAATTTTTTATTATATATGTAAATATTTTAATTTAATGTCCTTAATGATCATTTTTTCTTTCTAACATTATTCATCTTACAGTCATCGTTGCATTTGAATTCAAGCACATATTCTACAACTGATTTTAATCTTACCGTTATAATATCTAATCTCACCGCTATTATTTTTTTTAATCTTACTGAAATAATTCTCACCATCGATCCAAGTGGATCCTAATTTAATAGTCACGCCTTCACAATAAATAGGCTCAACAAGCAATGAGAAATTATGTCAGTTTTCATTCTCACAAAAGCGATGAATCATTTTAAATACAACATATATCTAACATCTTACATGCAAATAGCTGCTCGTGTTAAAAGCCCATTTTCGTTCATAGCTTTCTATCAACGATGATCATCGATATAAGAGTGCTTGGAGGATAGTGGACTAATTCTATCATTTCCATGCTTATAAGACTCATAAAGAATGATCACCAAGGTGTGATAGTCGTGTGAATATATTTCAGTTTGAACCTATCATTAAGTGCCACATTTGACATAAACAACAGGGATGTAACTTGTCCGATACCTCCCACAAGCCCAGGGCAGCCGGAGCCAACATGCAGTTTATTCATCTCGTTGCTTATTCATACGAAGAAACACAAAAGTTGCTAATAACTTAAATATATAGCTTTAAATACCAATTGTTCATGGCTGGCAAAATATTTTTCCCTTACCCAAGTCGGGTCCAAGTCGAAACATAACCTGAAAATTTATTTTACTATTTAAAATAATATTAAAAATTTATTTTTATGTTAAATTTATATTTAAATAAAAAATTATTTTATTATATAAATAATAATTCGACCTAAAATAATTTAAATTATAAAAAAAATCTTATTTAAACTTAACTCAATAAGAATTAGGATTACGAAGTCAGGACAGGTTGTCCAGCCATGAGCAAGTCCAACACCAAAATAGTTAAAAAAGTTGCTTTTTTTATAGGAAAAAGAACTTTTGCATTGTTTTTTAATTAGTATATAAAAAGTGATTTATATATTATATTATACATATATGTGTGTGTATATATAATTTTTGGGTTGGATATAGAACTTGACCAAAACTAAATCTTTAGCCCAAGATTTGATTGGATCCAAACCCAACCTCAGCCCAGAGGTTCACTAAAGTGGGTAATGAAAATAAGCATCATAGAAGATACGATTCGACCAATCAAGTCCAGAGTCAACCCCAATCCCAACCAACCCGATTCGTCCACGCCACGAGTTCGCCAAATGTCAAATCCCTATTGTCGGAAACCATGTCATTCAAACGCGTCAACCGTCAACGAAAACTGCCCCTTCCCCCTCCAAAAGCACGTCCCAACCCTTCCCAGGTTCCAGCCAGATCCACGTTAAAAGTCCTTCAAAATGCATAACCGCTAACATCCTGTTAGATCTGAAAAATTACCCTCCACCGTGGCGCCGTCGGGGCCGCAAGCTCTCTCTCGCAGGAAACCGCCTCCGTTGTCAGAGCCACCGTCTTCGTCAAGTCCAGGTGGGAGCAGAGTAGATAAAAGAGAACACTCTAGAAAGAGTCCGGAGTTCGATTATCCATTTTGGCAACAGAATTGGTTCATTGGATTACTATTCCTGATGGCGATGGGATTCTTAGGTCTTGCTCTCTACCTCTTCCTCACCCTCGATTTCGATCAAGGTTCTCCTTCCTCCGCCTCTGCCGCCTCCTCCTCCTCCTCCTCCTCCCAAAATTTCGAGGTTTTCAAAAATCCCTCTTCAATTATTTTTCATACTTTCTCTTTAAAAAATGATTTATTGTTTCTTAAATTCATCAAATAAAATGAATGGGAACAGATTACTTATGGGACGGTTCTAAAGCTAATGCACGAGAAAACAAAATTTAGGCTTCATTCACACGATGTGCCGTACGGTTCTGGAAGTGGACAGCAATCAGTAACCGGTTTTCCTAATGTAGATGACTCGAACAGCTACTGGGTACTCTCTCTCTCTAACCGCCTGTTTTGTTTGATCCTGATCTTCTGAAGTAGTTTCCGAGAGTTCCATTCGATGTTGCAAATGTTTTCTGTTGTTTTTGTTATTTTAACTACATTTTGCAATAAAAAATATTTGTTGATGGTTAATCTAATGGACAAATGAAAATTTCCAAATTAATGGTAAACATTTTTGTTTGTTTCAATCAGAAGTTAACCCTGTGTTGTGTCCACTTAGAATTCGTATCGATATGGTTCGACATGAAATTCTTCCTGTGTTTGCTATTCCTATGTTTGTACTGGCTAGTGCCTTTGTTTTGTTTCTACATTTCTTATCTTGATATAGTTTGAAATAATTTTAAAGAGTTAAATTCAAGTTTGGGTTTTTACTACTTTTTGCAGTCAAATTCTCCATTAATAGTGTGATAAGAATTTGTTTCATCATCGTCCAATTAAATTGGGGACTATGCTTTGCAGATTGTTAGGCCTCCACCTGATACATCTGCTAAACAAGGAGACACCATTCCTAATGGGGCAATTATTAGGTTACAACACATGAGGACTAGAAAATGGCTGCATAGCCATTTGTATGCATCCCCAATATCAGGAAACCTAGAGGTTAGTATTTTTCCTTTTTATACATGTTTCAACAGCCAGTGATAATTTGAACTTCTTGTCAATTTTTAAGCCAATATTCATGGATGTTAGAAGAACGCGATGCTCTTCTAAATCTGTTAACGGATAAATAATAGCTTTTGAAAGTAGAGCCCATGCTTTCTTGTCTTTGCCTATTACTGATAGCGACTTTATCCAATGGTGGTGGGTGTAGGTTAGCTGCTTTGGAGGGGACTCTGAATCGGATACCGGTGATTACTGGAGGTGAGACCTAAATTTTCCTTTTGTCAAATTTATGTTTATCTTTATTGGTTTTCTGTTTTGCCGGTGTTTTCATTATTGGACAATCCTCTTCAGGCTCTTTATCGAGGGAAGTGGGAAAACTTGGAAGCAAGATCAAAGGATCCGGCTGCAGCATGTAGACACTGGCGGTTTCCTGCATAGTCATGACAAGAAATACTCCAGAATAGCTGGCGGCCAGCAAGAGGTGAGGATGGAAATATATTTTAATTTTAATATAGCATAAAATACAGACGCCTCTATTATTCTATCATAAGTGTTCAAGTAATGCCTTTTTTTTTTTTTAAGATTATTCTAAATTTCACTTAAGATATATATTTGTCTTTCATCATATTTTCCAATAGTAACATTTGATCGTTTTCTAACATGGGTCTCTGTCAATTAACTGTTATTGGTGAAGGCAGTTGGCCAAAATGTTTACTTCTGAAGTTTTTGCTGGCTTTTGCTACTTGTTTTTATGTTAAACCATTTCAACATATTTGTGTAGGTTTGTGGTGTTCGAGAAAAACGTGCCGATAATGTATGGTTGGCTGCAGAGGGTCTGTATCTCCCCATTACCCAAACCAAGTAGCATATATATGTTTAACAGATCTCTAATTGTAAAAAACAGGTGCATGGGTTTTGGATTTGTAGGTGGCTGGTCCCTGTTTCTTTAGTAGCTATAGCCATTTTATGAAATCAAGTATTATATTTGCAGGACAACTGTCTCTGCTAGATGCTCTCTACTGCATGCTTATGTAACTGGAGACGATATGTATTAATGGGTTCTATTTTTTAACTATAAAGCAACTTAATATCCTTTTTTTTAAGGTTTACCTTTATAAAATAAGGAAAAGGAGATGAATATTGTTTGGAAAATTGTTTGCTAGGGATGTTTGATTCTCGAAGGTCTCTGTGCACACACTGTGAAAGAAATCTGTTGAATAACTGAAGAGCAGTAGGGATCATATGTGTTACTTGAACTCAGAGATGGATGTCTGATACAGTTATGCATCACATGGGTATGTCAAATTTTTATAAGTTGGAGGATTATATCTTTATTTCCGTATCTAAATATCTGTTGGATATATGTATGACACTGATACTTTAAGGAAACTGAAGAATCCCTTTGTTAGAGGGAGGGTCATAGTTAGGAATCCTGCGTGATATTAATGTTTCGGTTGCTCTATGGCAGAATTGGCGGCCATCGTTTCAGACTGAAATTCTAAGTTTCTAAGGTTTATTTCTATAGATTACGTTGTGCACAGATAATAATGGTCTGATGAGGTTTGGTGAAGTGTTAATAAGTAGGGTTTTATTTATTTCAGAGAGGATGCTCGCTCGATCAACCCTCAAACACAAGCATCTAACAAGGAAAATAGCACTGTCTAGTGGCTATTTTACTTCCCTGCTGCCTTGCATGCTCTTGAATGAGTTCGGGCAAAAGTCAGTCTAATGTTTAAGAGTATTTTATATATATAATATATTATAGTACACAATAAATGTCGAATTATATTAAATGCCAAATTAATATAAAAATAATAAAAAATATTTTATATTAAAATTTAAAATATTAGTTAAAAATTAA
>JBBYHK010000020.1:1878225-1897736 GCA_038382065.1 Adansonia grandidieri | reverse complement strand
AACTTTAATTGTGAATGATTTAAATATAAAATTTTATAAAAAAAGTACTTTGAAAATTTTTGATCTCAATAATTAACAACAATAAATTATTTAATTAAAATATCCAAAAATTAAAAATATTAACAATAATAAATTAATTAACATAGAATGTTTATTTTATAAAAAGCTAAACTTTATTTTTTTTATCTATCTTTTAAGTCATTATTTCATAAAATAAAAATTCTATGCCAATTTTTTAAATTCATTTATTATTATTAATTTATATTATCTAAAATCAATATTAAATGATAAAATTTAATAAAAATCAAAATTTAATGATAAATTTACCTTTTACCACAATTTTATTAAAAAAATAAAGGTATACATTTCTATTTTTTAAATTTGATACTTTACAAGTGAAAAGACCATAATACCCGAATCAACTTGTTGCCCTTAATTACCAAAAAAGGACCAGTAAGAAAATAAACCTAACCCACCCCTGCATATAATTAATTAATTTTAGCTAAATACATCCTCCAAAAAGGAAAATTGGAGCTGAAAGGACAATAATACCCATCCTAATAATCCATATTATCATGCACCTCATAGTAATTACGTCACTTCCAAACCCCAATAAAAACCGGCGGTTCTTGTTAAAAATTTTGCACCGCTTCGCTGATTTTTTTATCGCTTACTTTCCTCCTCCGGTCCACCACCGTCTACTCCGTCTCTAGGGTCTGGCACAACTTCAACGCACTTGAAGGGAGCTCGGATCCCATAATTCTCGGTGATTCTCTTTGCCTACGTTGTACATTTTTTTGTTAACGTTTGACATATCTGTTCTTTAGATTCAAGTACTTAAGAATGTTGAAAAATGAGGTTTTAATTTTAACTTCCACGAGGTTCTAACAAGTGGGGATTCTATTATCTTGCATGGATTTTTGTATGTCTATTAAGAAAATTTCACTTAGATATGTTTGTTTTAATTTTTGGTACACTGTTTACGTGTCAGTTTGGAAGTTCAGTTTTTAGGGTTGATAATTAGGTCATTTCTTGTATTTATTTTGCATTATTTGTTAGAAATATGCATACATGTTGGTGTATGTTTTTCTTTCTTGCGCTTGAAGCGAAATTTGATTTGAAGTTATGGATCGGTTTAAGGAATAGTTATGAAACCTTTAGATTATAGTTGTTTAATGGTAGATATGTGAGTGGATATGTATTTTGCATCAAGTTTCAGCGTCTAGGGCAATTTTTAACTATAATCTTTTGTTTTTTTGTTTATTCTGTACGTTATCGTTATTGAATATTTTGATTAGAATTCAAGATTTACGTTCATCTATTCGACGTTCTGAATTAGTCAGAGTAGTTGGACTTTGTCATGATGCATGTTTTCCTTCCCTTTCCTGCACGTTTAATTGTTTCTCTTAGTTTATTTACTGCATCGTTATCCAATTAGGTCTTTTGGGGGTGTCTTATCACTTTCAGATTAAACTACATATCAGTTTATTAACTTCATTGTTTTTTGTTGTGATATGAGTGACTTTCTTCTTGGGCGTTGCCTTCATCTTCCTGTAGTATTTGCTGCAGAAAGCTTCACCTTGTAGATTATTTTATCCTATGTTACTTGGACTTTCGGACATGGGTATGTGTCCGGCATAGGTACGTTCAAAATTTTCCAAGATTTCTATGTATTTGAAGGGTCCTTGGAGGATAATGTTCCCATCCCCATGTTCAAACGCATCGGATATGGGTGTTGGACACGGCTACTTAAAGAAAAATGAAGAGTTGAAGCAGCATAGATTTTATCATTCACTGTTTCCTCTGCTGGGTAAAGGTGGCTGCATTGATTGAACAAACTTTTGGAATCATTATCCATTGAGGGATAATATGCTTCTGAAGTATGGTCCCTGCATCTTTGTTCCACGTGCATGCCAATTTTATGTATTAAATTCTTTTAATTTAATGAACAATGAGATTAATAATATGAAAGACAGTTTATGTTAATTTGTGGGTTGCTTTTTCTTTTTCATTTACGTGGGTTGGCGGGTTCACGTGTTTCACGTTTTAAATGAAAGTTTGTGTGCAGTCCATTTTTTTCTACCTGGAAGTTTTCCTATATATGGAAGGTAATTAGATCGCAGAAAAGAATTGCTTATAGAAGTAGATTTAAGGAAACAATATGCTGCCCAAGTCCACGTCGGCTGAATTTAATGCCAAAATTGTGTTTCTTCATAATTTCTACCCTCACTCTGATAAATATTTGCACTTTTCGCCCCTATGGATTTTTATCTATTTTAAAATAATTTTCTCGTGTAAAGTGTGGCAGGTTCTTCATACTGTTTCCCACATTGCTCGAGACCCATTTGTTTTCATTCCTGCCATTGCAACTGTGGCGGTAGCTAAGAGTGAGTGTCTCTCATGCGTTGAAGAAGATAATCAAGTTGGATTTATTTAGTTGCATAACATCACGTGGATATTAACACACACCCCTACGTTGCAAACATATCATAATTATGAGGACTAGTTCTTTGGCCTTTTCTTGGTATTTCAAAGATATATCTGAAAAACCACTTTTTTGCGTCAACACAATGTCAGAGTATCAGAAAATTTTGGCACAAACTAACAGAAGGGCAGTTTTAATCCTACAAAAGCCACTGAACTTGGAATTTTTGCCGGGAACCATTTTTGAAAGATTTGAGTATCAAACTCTAAAAAAGGAATTCGAATTTTAGGAGTCAGTTATCTAATTTTATTCTTGGTGAAAAGTCACTGAGAAAGCAATAGTTGGGAGGAAGTTACTTTGGTATTTAAACAATTTGGAGTTAGTTTTTTTGTCTTGACATATCACCAATATAGTTATTCGCAGAATGTTATTTATTTTGTTTTTTAACTTTCTTTTCTGGTCTTTTCTTATAAGTGGTATCTCTTTAAAGTTCATTCCATATGCATGAAACTATGTTAAATGTGACCCGATTGTGACGCAGATCTTGAAGATTATGCTGTTTCCTCGATATTTTAATCTTATTCTTCATTCTTCTCTGTTTTTATAATTATTAGGTGCCTGCTACCTGCTAGATTCCAGAAGCTGATAATTATTACTAAAAACATGATTCAGAGCATTAGAATTATGTTAGATTATAAAGAATTTATAAGCTGAAGAGAGAAAGGACCTTGAATCGACAGCAGGGCTTAATTTGGCCTTCTGTTATGATTGGAAATTGCAATGTAGCAATGGTGATTGAGTACAAACTCTTGTATAAAGCAGCGAGGAACCTGGTTATGCAATGAGCTCAAATTCACTGCAATCAGATCTTTGACCATAGTTTTGCCTTATCTGGCATTTTGCTTGTGGTAAAATTTAGTAGTTTGCCTGTTGGAATAACGGTGAATATCTGTTTGGCCTTAGACTTGAATGCTATAGCCGTTCCTTTTTCTTATGCTTTGTAATAAGTGCTATTTTTATTGGTTAATCTACCAAGATTTGCTTTGGATACTTTGCATAAGCGGGCGCTAGTTTTGGTACTGCTGGGTTTAAAATGTAAACACAAGAATTAGCTGTTTTAGATGTGCTTTAATTGGTTGATATTTTAACATCTCAAATATACAGGGGAGAAAAGACTACTACATCTTTTTTGTCTCTTCTGTAATTTTTGAATAAGGTCTATGTTTAGCGTTGCACTGGGTTGCTGTTTTCTTCTAATGAATTTTAGTAATTCCTGTTTTTATTGTTTAATTCATTCCTTAAGTGCATAAGTTATGTAAGTGAACGCTAGTCTTGCTATTTTAAAATCTTTAAAATACATGTATTCGTCTTTCTTGCAGAAGATGAGTAGCTTAGTTGAGAGGCTCCGTGTTAGATCAGATCGGAAGCCAGTTTATAATTTGGATGAATCAGATGATGATGCAGATTTTGTGCCTGGAAAATCTGGTAAAACCGAGGAGAAGTTAGAAAGGATAGTCAGGATTGATGCGGTCAGCACTCTTCTTGCTTCTCTCATATTTGTTTTTATGTTTCCGGAAAAAAAATATTACCTCTAATTAAGATGCCCATTCTTCCTTTCCATCTTGTATCAGATTTAATCTTTATATAGTCTTCATGTCGTGAGAAAAAATGCTGATGCTTAATTTGCAGAGACCAATGTTGGCATTCTGTTACATTCTTTAGTTTATAAATTTTTTTTCATCCTAATTTAGATATGGAACATTCAAATGGTTACCAGTAATCTTGTTTCGCTTTCCATTTATCATTTACCATTTTTTAATGATTGTAATCACAGAAAGAAAATTCATGTCAAGCCTGTGGAGAGACTGAGAATCTCTTGAGTTGTGCAACATGTACTTATGCCTACCACCTAAAGTGTTTACTT
The DNA here is from genome assembly GCA_038382065.1 of Adansonia grandidieri. Classification (NCBI taxonomy): domain Eukaryota; kingdom Viridiplantae; phylum Streptophyta; class Magnoliopsida; order Malvales; family Malvaceae; genus Adansonia; species Adansonia grandidieri. The sequence goes on along the minus strand of JBBYHK010000020.1, from coordinate 1,893,387 downwards.
CCTCCATTAAAAGCTCCTTCTCTTCCCGACAACTGGAGATGCCCTGAATGCGTACGCTTCAATATTACTTTTTGATATTGTTAATGCCTCTATTTATTGGATTTCTGTGATGGTTCGCAGCAGTGAGATGACCTTTTTGCTCTTGCAGGTTAGCCCTCTGAATGACATTGACAAGATATTGGATTGTGAAATGCGTCCTACTGTGGCTGACGAGAATGATGCTTCCAAATTGGGTTCAAAGCAAATATTTGTGAAACAATATCTTGTAAAGTGGAAGGGATTATCTTATTTGCATTGCACTTGGTAATTTTATGGTCAATTATGTTTATAATAACTTTTTTAGCAAACACTGACTATATATCTACTTTGCTATGTTAGGGTACCTGAGAAGGAGTTCCTAAAAGCTTTCAAGTCCAATCCTCGTTTAAGGACAAAGGTGAACAATTTCAATCGACAAATGGCATCAAACAATAGCACTGAAGATGACTTTGTTGCCATTAGGCCCGAGTGGACTACAGTTGATCGAATTCTTGCTTGCAGGTTACCTGTCTATAACTTTGTTACACACACACACACACACATACACGTATGTTTATATATGTATATCTAAGTTCTATGTCCTTGATTTTGATCATTTGATTTCGATTTGGATGATAATTTCAATTTGAAGGTTCTCTGCTGGTTGGGTTTCTGTCGGTCTCTCTTTTGTTTCTTTTTTTCCCGGTTTTATTTTTTTGTTTGTATTCATCTTTATTATTGTGAGGGGAGGAAGGGGGCTTATAAATGACATCATTAATCGAAAAATACAAAGAGCTTGCTAAAAAAAGTGTGATTTTATTTTCTAATAGAAGTTGAAACATGCAGACATATAGTAACCATCCTCATGTACAGTATTGACTAAGTTCTGGATGGTGATATACTTAACTGTTTGTAATTCTGGATTGGTGTTTCCCTGTGCTGTTTTGAGCATTGGTTTCTGGTTCAGTAGCTAACATATAAGTCTGTTATGCATAATGAATTCTTCAGGGGAGACGAAGATGAGAAGGAGTACCTTGTAAAGTATAAGGAACTTACCTATGATGAATGTTATTGGGAGTTCGAATCAGACATATCTGCATTTCAACCTGAAATTGAGAGATTTAATGAAATCAGGTCCAAATCTCGTAAATCATCTGCTAGTAAGCACAAAAGCACCCTTCAAGATAATGTTGAGTCCAAGAAAAAATCAAAGGAATTTCAGCATTATGAACATAGTCCTGAATTTCTTTCTGGAGGTACATTCTAATTTTTTCCCTGCAATCTGGCACTTGTCTGATTATGCTCACACATACTTGGTCATTATTAATTGCTGACTGCATTTTCATGGACTTCTAGGCTCACTGCACCCTTACCAACTTGAAGGGTTGAACTTTTTGCGTTTTTCGTGGTCCAAACAAACGCATGTAATTCTTGCTGATGAAATGGGCCTTGGTAAGTCCTCTTGAAGAGAGGTTCTTTCTGAAGGGGTTTGAATAGTTTATATCTTAGATATGGGGTTGCAAATGCTTTGTTTTTTTTTGCTTGCAGGTAAAACCATCCAGAGTATTGCTTTTTTAGCATCTCTTTTTGAAGAGAACTTTGGTCCTCATTTGGTAGTAGCTCCACTTTCAACATTACGGAACTGGGAACGGGAGTTTGCGACATGGGCTCCGCAAATGAATGTTGTATGTACATGAAAAATATCAAATTACCAGTTTTGATTCTAATATATGCTATTTTAATTGAGGATACACATGATGCAGGTTATGTATGTAGGCTCTGCCCAAGCTCGTGCAGTTATAAGGGAGTATGAATTTTATCATCCTAAAAGTCATAAGAAGATCAAAAAAAAGAAATCTGGCCAAATTGTTAGTGAAAGCAAGCAAGATAGGATAAAATTTGATGTCCTTTTAACGTCATATGAGATGATTAACTTGGACACAACATCATTGAAGCCAATAAAGTGGGAGTGCATGGTGAAATCTTGTTGCTTACTGTTTCTTTTGGTAGTTCTGAAGTGATTTTTTGCTAATACTTGCTTCGTCGTGTAGATTGTTGATGAAGGTCATCGGCTCAAGAATAAGGATTCTAAGTTGTTTCTTTCATTGAAGCAGTATACCAGTAACCACCGCACTCTTTTGACTGGAACTCCTCTTCAGGTTTGTTCTTTGTTTTTGGTATTACATTGGAGATAGTGAAAGTTATCACAAATATCACTAAAATTTCAGATATCCATGATTTGGATGACAACTTGCCATGCTTATTCAATGAGCTATGAATGTGCTCTCCAGCAGCAGCACAATTATTTGCATTTTATTCCTTTCGTCCCATGTTTTGCAACATACTTTCATTTTATGTCTCAAGATGAATGCTGCTTTCCAAGTTTTCATAATTTACGATTCTCTCATTTCTTTATTTATCTCTTTTATTTTGAATATCTTCCTACCTAAAAAGCCTTTAAACTTTTATATGAGAGAAAAATTTCAAATTATGTCACTTCTCTTAAGAACTGATGCTAACCAATGTACTTAATGCAGTGTCCTGTGTTTGTATGTAACTAAAGTGAAAGCTTGTGTAGGAATAAAAGGCTCATATTAAGAAGTTCCTTAAGTAACTTTGTTTTTTTTTTTATTCTCCTGGCTCATCTAATCTTTCCTAAGGATGAAAGAAGCTTACTGATTTTGAGTTCTGGTTCTGGCTTTTTGGTTACTGGTTCTTAACGTTGTCATTGTTTTATGATTATCTCAGAATATATGCACATGCATACATGCATATGTATAATATTACAATATGTGACTTACTTGTCGGCCTTTGTTTGGTTTTAGAACAATCTGGATGAACTTTTCATGCTAATGCATTTTCTGGATGCTGGAAAGGTTAGTATCAATATACTTCTGTGGAATATAGATTTATATTCAAGAAGGGTTGCAGGAAGATTTTATGGTTTTTTGAGCATTTTCTTGTTCACCTATGCGCAGTTTGGAAGTTTAGAGGAGTTCCAGGAGGAATTTAAGGATATTAGTCAGGAGGAGCAGATTTCAAGACTTCATAAAATGTTGGCGCCCCATCTCCTTAGAAGTATATATCTTAAACTTTTCCACAGGATCATATGCACTATTGTCTTGCTTAGTTACTTCAATGTAGTCTAAGTGCTAGTGGCTTTGACTTCGATACCCTCATGTCCAGTGGACAACCTTTTTTGTTTGTTCAACAACTGTGCCTGTAAAGCAATGCAGGCTATTTCATTCTCGCAGTTTGGCTTTTTTTTTTCTCTCATATGAGTCTGTGGCTTTGGTTTTATTGGAAAAGCGTATTTGTATTCTTGTGGGCTTACTAAAGCTATAGTTCTTGGAGCCATATTTTGGGTATTTACTGATCTTGCTGAAAAAGTGGGTGCTAATTATTTATGAATGCAGGGGTGAAGAAGGATGTCATGAAGGAACTTCCTCCCAAAAAGGAACTCATTTTACGTGTTGAATTAAGTAGCAAGCAGAAAGAATATTACAAGGCGATTTTGACTCGTAACTATCAAATACTTACCCGACGTGGTGGTGCACAAGTAGGCTCACTTCTTTTAATGAAATAAGCTTCTTCCCTCCCCCTAGCCACAGGCTGGTGGGGCAGGTTGCCCTATTACTTAGCTGACGTGTTTTTTTCCTGAATTAGATATCTCTAATCAATGTGGTTATGGAGTTGCGGAAGCTATGCTGTCATCCTTATATGTTGGAAGGGGTTGAACCAGTTATAGAAGATGCAAATGAAGCTCACAAGTAAAGTTTTATGCATAATTTTCTGCTAAAATTTATTTATTATCATTTTTGTCACTTTTTTCATTTTAACCTACTGTTGAAAGTGTTCTTTTGTATGCTATATCTATTTTAGACATTTAATCATGTAAAATTATGTATTGATCCATTGAATGCCTCTATTTTCTGCGTCTACCTTTTTCTGTATGGCTTTACAGACAGCTTCTGGAATCTTCTGGGAAATTGCAACTGCTGGACAAGATGATGGTAAAGCTTAAAGAGCAGGGGCATAGAGTTCTTATATATTCACAATTCCAGCACATGTTGGACTTACTGGAGGATTACTGTACTTACAAGGTGTTAATGTGATGCTCTTCTTTATTGTTTTCTTCATTTGAATCCTTCTGCATTAGCATGAAATTTTTTATAGTTAAGTGGTTGGTTCTCTGACACATGGAGAGTTTGCTTATTATCTTGTTACCCCTTCTTTATTTTTCAGAACTGGCAATATGAACGTATAGATGGAAAGGTTGGTGGAGCTGAGAGGCAGATACGCATAGATCGGTTTAATGCCAAAAATTCTTCCCGGTTTTGCTTTTTGCTTTCTACTAGAGCTGGTGGCTTGGGTATAAATCTTGCAACTGCAGATACGGTTATCATTTATGATAGGTCAAACAATTACCCTCCTATATATCCTTTCCATTTTTTGTTTCCATATTTTCTGTTTGTAGTGGGAGATTTTTATGATGGAAATGCTTTCTTCCATATCAGTTGATTGTTTTAGTTCTATGCTTCATTTGGCTAAGTAGGGTAAATCTTCACTGTGGGGTGAGATGAACTGGTGTGAGATTAGAGCATAGAGAAGCAGTAAGTAGGTGTTTTCATGGATGATGGGTTGAAAGATATTCTGCTAAGATGAAAGGACTTAATTTCTTAATTTAATGTAAAAGTTGTAGCAATTCAGGAAGCTGCATATTTGTGTTGTGATCACTACCTGAAAGATATAAGGAGCAGAGCCTATGGCTGCATATTGGGTTTCTGGTATTGAAGAGCAAATGATATAAGGAGTACAATATCGCTAACTTCATAAATGAGCTATTACTCGTTTGCTCATATGATATTGAAACCTTCATTTAATGACTTCTAGTTTTGTTTATTTATTATTTCAAGGTTGTTATTACTATATATTCAAATATTACATGCTCCCTTTGTTTTTTTGTTCACTTAAAGAGCGAAAATCTGTGTCATGCCTCTACAGTGATTGGAATCCCCATGCTGATTTACAAGCTATGGCAAGAGCACATCGACTCGGACAAACAAATAAGGTTTTACTTTATTCCTCAATTTATATAAGGCAAGCCTTTCGACTTTCTTTAATGAGTATTATCGTGTTATAGGTGATGATTTTTCGGCTCATTACTCGAGGATCCATTGAAGAAAGGATGATGCAGATGACTAAGAAGAAAATGGTTTTGGAGCATCTTGTTGTTGGGAGGCTAAAGGCTCAAAATATTAATCAGGTATTTTTGATTTATGACATAACAGTTAATAAGAAAGGTTTAGAAATTAACTAATTTGTGGGCTAGGAATGAGGTTATAATGGTTACATGGTGTAAGAAGGATATTATGTTGGAATAAACTGGGGTTTAGAAGCAAAATTAGAAGAATCCTAAACGTATTGATTGCTGGAGAACGATAACAGTTGAAGTTTGATATAAAAGTAGATTTTCGTTTGAGCAATCCCAACCAATGATGTAAATACACTTTTCCTTGGTTGCCCTTGCTAATTGTCTGTTTGATGTCAGTAAACCAATACCATGGGTTGTGACTCCTTGAAACTCCAACCCTTTGTGCATTTTCTATTTCTTATACCTTATTGAATGGAAGTCTATTTTTTTGGTGACTACTGGGAGATGTTGAGTAGAGTTTTATTGTCAGAGCTTGCTTCCTTTCTGGAAAGAAAGAATTACAATCATGTATATGAAAATGTAATTGGTTGTTATTTACTTTAGGAGGAGTTGGATGACATCATCAGATATGGCTCTAAGGAACTATTTGCTGATGAGAATGATGAAGCAGGAAAGTCCCGCCAAATTCATTATGATGATGCCGCTATTGATAGGTAAGCTATTATTCTCTATTGTTACTACAATTTGATTGATATATGGTCTCTCCGGATTAAAAGTTAATTTTTTTTCCCTTTGATAGATTGCTTGATCGTGAACAAGTTGGTGATGAAGAGGCTCCAGTGGATGATGAAGATGAGGATGGATTTTTGAAGGCCTTCAAGGTTTTGTCTATCTTCATATCTTATTGTAATTTAACCACTGCTTATTGGTTATGTATCCCTTGTTACTGGCTGATCAACTAACATGGCATACAATTATTTTGCATCTTGAATGACCTACTATAGGCTTGACATAAATCTGACGTGATATGTGTTGCTAATTGAATTTTTTTTTTCCCAAAATTCTCATAATTAAAATTCCAAATCTAGCAAATTTAAAATAAACCATTTTTTGGAAGTAAAATTTTTCATATGTGTGCATCCTTAATATGTTTGGTCTGATTTTTTTGGGGTGCCAAAATTTAGTAATTGCGGATTCTGCCTTGCATGGCACTCGATTAATAGAATATTCAATGCAATGGTCGTATACTGGGCTTTTGACAGTTTCTGTGTGGATTTGAAAGGCGAGACTTGCCACTTCATTTTCTAAGATATTTTACTTTGATGGGACATTCTTTCACTTGGAATTAAACCCTGGGGATCATAGTCTGCCATATCCAGAAGGCTTTCTATTTCTCCATGGGTCCAGTTATGTTAGGGCAACTATCTGCCAATATTTGTGATACTTATGGTACTTGCATGTAATTAAGAAATTAAACATTTGACAGGAGCAGTAGAGTGTTGAAGGTCAGTTACATGAATTGGTTTCTTACTGAAATCTGTTCCAATAGCAAAATAGGAGCTAATGTAACCATTGGATCTTTATATTTGTTCTTTGTACATAGATCGGTAATAAGAAATGGGTGTACACTTGGTTTGGATGTATTTGGAATGGAGCATCCATTTTTTGGCCATTTAAAACGGTGGTAGTTGTGATGTCTGAAATGATAAAGATCTGAGCAAGTCTGACCTATTATTAGGTAATTGATTTTCTTGGTGAGTCATGATTGGCCTGCCAAATAGAGATGTTTACTATATATGCTGGCGGACTGCCAAATAGAGAAGTTTACCATATATGCTGCTGACAATATATGGTTGGTGTTGCAATTTTGTTGAATCACATACAGTCACAATATTTTAGTACTCCTGTTTATATTTCACTGCTTTTTGGTTTCTTACAGAAAAGAACTACTGTTATTTGCTGCAGGTAGCTAATTTTGAATATATTGAAGAAGCAGAAACTGTTGCTGAGGAAGAAGCTCAAAAAGTGGCTGTGGAAAATAAATCTACCATGAATAATTCTGAAAGAACAAGTTATTGGGAAGAGTTGTTACGAGACAGGTATGAAGTTCATAAAGTTGAGGAGTTCAATGCTCTGGGAAAAGGAAAGAGAAGTCGTAAGCAGGTATGTATTATCACTATAATGACAGAATTTGATTGAGTCAGATATTGGTATTATCACCAAAAGAGAAATTGTGCTTATTGATTGTGTTGGTTCCTAACATTGTTGTGGTTCTTATTGATTTGCTATTGTTATCTTAGGAAAATTTATTTTCTATTCTTTTTGCTGAGACTTCTGCTCTCTAAATTTCTACAGATGGTATCCGTTGAAGAAGATGACCTTGCTGGTTTGGAAGATGTAAGCTCGGATGGTGAGGACGATAACTTTGAAGCTGAACTGACTGATGGTGATACGACTTCATCTGGAACTCAATCTGGGAGGAGGCCTTACAGGAAGAGAGCTCGTGGTGTGTTTTGCCTGTCCTTAAAAGGCGTTAATGCTTCAACGGCACTAATTTATTCATACGGTTGTGATCATTTTTCCAATTTCTAACCAATTTTGCAGTCGATCCAATTCCTCTTATGGAAGGTGAAGGAAAGTCATTTAGGGTGCTTGGTTTCAATCAGAGTCAGAGGGCTGCATTTGTACAGATATTGATGAGGTCAGTGTTTCTATTATATTGTTTTGGGTGCTATTTGATCGATTGTTAATTTCCTCGTTCTCTTTCTTTCTTTATGAGGGTGAATATATTAATTTCCTCTAATATTCCAAGTCTCATCATGGTATTTTGATTGGTTTAATTTGTATTATATTGCACTTTAGGTTTGGCGTTGGGGACTTTGACTGGAAGGAGTTTGCTGCTCGTTTAAAACAGAAGACTTATGAAGAAATAAAAGAGTATGCAAAGTGGCTTTTTCTTCTTATTTGTTTATTTCTTGCCAGATCTGTGTATATTATAGATGTTTTAAACTTGTGATATTTTAGTCTTAGCTAATAATATTTTACTGCTGGTGACTTTTTTGTTCATTATATAATGGGTTTGAATGGTCTGTGTGTATGGGGGACTGGAGTTTTTAGAAAATATATAGCTGAGGAGTTTTCAATTTTCTATTAGTTGGTGCGCTGTACAATGGATGGTTGTTTGAATTCATGCTAATGTGGATGCACTTTTTGCCTTCTTGATCTCTTTCTTGTGATGATTGGTCCAAAAACTTTTTAACTAACTTGATATCCCTTATCGCTATTTGCTTGTGCAAATATTATTCTCCAGCTATGTTTCTTTTACTGCATGTGTGAGAGCATGAGAGTACCAAACAGTCATTTATAGTCCCTTTTTCCTATCTTATTTTCAGTTATGGTGTTCTGTTCTTGACTCATATTGCGGAAGATATAACTGATTCTCCAACATTTTCAGGTGATTTATCAAAGCTGCATGGCATTCTTTTTTTATTTAATTTACCTTCGATTTTGGTTTCTTCCCTTGGTGTTTGACATTTGATCTACAATATACAATCTTTGGTTGTAGATGGTGTTCCCAAAGAAGGTCTCAGAATTCAGGATGTGCTAGTTAGAATAGCTGTCCTGCTTTTAATAAGTAAGAAGGTGAGCATGCCAATTTGGAATAATGGAGTTTGATTCTTCTCCTCCTCCTTTTTATAAATTTCAAATGTCAAACATCACTTCTCTTGGAGAGATATTGATTTTTTTTTTTTTACTAATGATGTTGAATTTTGAATGTTCTTATGCTTTTTGACGGATACTTCAAAGTGTTTTGGTTAACTGAAACAGTAAGGGAAATATGAAAGGAAATTTAGTTAAATTATGATCGCAGATTTACTATATATTCGAAATTAATGGCAAATATATACCTGTGAGATTGGCCTGTTGAATATATTGTCTTCTTATGTCCATATTTGAAATAACAGGTAAAGTCTGCATCAGAACAGCCTGGCACCCGTCTTTTTACTGATGATATTATCATGCGCTATCCAACATTAAAGGGTGGGAAATTTTGGAAAGAGGAACATGATTTGTTGTTACTGAGTGCTGTTCTAAAGTACGTATCTCTGAAATTCTTGGACATACACTGAGTGGCTGCATTAATATTTCTTATGTGTTTGCATCTTCAGTTAACAATGAAATATTGTTGACTGGTTAATGAAAAAACTAATGTTTGACTGTCAATATTTCTCAAAGGTCTTTTTAATAGGGGAGGTGCATTTTTGGAATTCAATCCTCCTTTGTAATAAATCATGGCCCCTGACAAATTTGTGGCCAGTTTTTTGTACTCTTTTAGGTCTAGTGAAATTGAGGCTCTGATGCCTATGACACTACTCAAAGTATACCCAAGTCCGACCAATCTTAACTCCAACCTAGTTGACTTTGGAGTTTGGATGGATATGCACACACCTTAGTGAGCTCTCTCTGCCTGGTGGCTGCTCTGTATGCAGTTTATTAGGGAAAATCTTAGATGCGAAAAAGAAGTAAAACATGCGTATGCACAATAAGTTCATATCTTTCTGTGCCCGCATGATAAGATATCATGGGACATACATTTGTTTGGTTATCTTGCTGGGGCCTGTCTGTTATGTTCCTTGCTAGTTGCTTCTGCTTGTATATTGCACTTTGGTGTACCAAGGTCATGAAGGATGTCTGTCCAAATTTTTGCGTGATAATTTGCATAAATTTACGATAGGCATGAGACTTGATGAATTTTATGCATGAAATAAAAGACTCTTGCTTTGGCTACTCTCAGGCAATTCTTGTGCTGCTATGACTCAAGATTTGAATGGGGAATTGTATTAATATTTTGTCACTTATCATTTACTTATTTGATTGTTAGGCATGGGTATGGAAGATGGCAGGCTATTGTCGATGATAAAGACTTGAGGATTCAAGAGCTCATTTGTCAAGAGTTGAATCTTCCCTTTATAAATCTTCCTGTTCCAGGGCAGGCTGGTTCTCAAGTGCAATATGCTGCTAATACAACCAATACAGAATCAACTGGAAACCAGACTGGGGGAAATGGCTCTGGGAATGATGTAGGAGGTGAGGTAGCCCAGGGAGTTACTGATTCCGTGAACCAGGCACAATTGTACCAGGATTCATCCATTTTGTATCATTTTAGAGATATGCAGAGAAGGCAGGTTGAATATATCAAGAAAAGGGTGCTTCTTTTGGAAAAAGGGCTCAACGCAGAGTATCAGAAAGAGTACTTTGTAAGTTGAATTACTTCTAACAGAAATTGTATTGTTGGCTAAGGTGTTGTCCTATGTATGATAAATTGCATTAGCTGGCTGAGGTATAACACCTGGTTAGAAGTTCTGGCCTAAGCAATTCTTAGGAACTTTAGCTTATAGTACATTATAGTTTTTGACTTAAAACTAAGAGGGGAGAAAAGTACATCTTATTCAATTCAAGGACATTCATCTACAGTGTAAAAAGTAAATGAAAAAGGAATGCTACCAAGTCAACTAAGAAATATGTTAGCTTTTTTCACGGGGAAAGTGGGTTTGTTTTGGACGGGAGAGCTTTTATTAATTACGCCAGTTCTTTTCAGTTGAAATGTCCAAGCGCTGACACTTTCAATGACTTTTATTTGGTGCCTTGACGTATTTTCCTAGTAGCGTTACCCCATTTGTGTTTTCTTTTTTAAAATTTTCCTCGTCATTATTGAACTGATTATTGATTTTGAATTTTGTGAAGTAGTCGTGTCTGAAAAATCATTGAACAATATGATGAAAAAATTTTTGTTATATTTATGGGGTTTGTGGAAGGTGACTTTTATATTTGCAGCTTTGAAGTTTGAAGGTGGGATCTTGGCAGCATTTGAAATTATTTGAAATGGAAATTAAATTAATCTGCTACATTAGTAATAACTAGTGTTGTACAATTTTGCCGATGGAATGTGTTCTGGTACATTTTAGTTTGACTTCTTGAAGCATCGCTACTGCAGTCTGTATTTAAATTCGTTTTGCAAGTCCCTTTTGTCTGTGTTCTTATTTTGCGAAGTTTTCTTAGTTTAGCATCTTGTAGACAATCCATTTGGTCTTTGTCCATTGGTTGGCTGTGCACACTTTCTTCTAGTTTCTTGTACCTTGAACCCAGGTTTCATGTTAAATCTTTTTTTGAAGTTAATCTTTTTTTTAAACTTATTCTCCATGCTAAAGCTGGTTCTTTGCTGTTGAATGAACATTGAAATTAAATGACACTTAAAGATGCCTGCGGACTTACTGTTTGCTCTCAACCTTAATTTTGCTTTTAGGGTGAATTAAAAGCAAATGAGGTGGCAAGTGAAGAGCCAGAGAATGGACAAACTGTTGCAGACATGCCAAATGCAAGCTCAAAAGAGATGCCTTCCCAAGTGATTGAACAGCTACCTCCAATAGAAGTAATTGGTAAGTTGTAATTTCTTGAACCATAAAACCGGTTGAGAAAATTATTACCTATTTACGATATATCAGACTTAATTCTCATATATGAGTACTATTGCCATATACAAAACAGGTTAAGTTCATCATGGTGACTAATTTTTCCTTTAACTATGGGTAGTATGTTTTCGGGATCATCTGGAGTTTGAACAAAGAACAATTATATATAGATAGTTGATGATCTAAAAGAAGGGTAGAGAATGCACAGGAGTCGGAGTATTCCCCCTCTCCTTCCCCTCCCTCCCCTCTCTCTCTCTCAAAAAAAAAAAAAAAAGGTGAATTAGAGAAAAGAAATAGATAACTTCTCCTCTATCAACCTCCCTTCACCATTATATGCTTTCTTTGTGTTGGTTAAAAGAGTTGCTTCCTAGGGTTGTATAATCATTTTACTGTTCCCCAGTTTTGCTTTGGTGATGACCGGATTTATCCTTGTGCAGTATCAGAAGAAATTTCAGCAGCAGCTTGCGATGACAATGCAGATCGATTGGAATTGCCTCGGCATTACAATAAGGTACATCATTGTGTTTGATGGGGCTTGAATATGTAAAGATCAAGTGGATAAGATGTAGTTGTTCTTTGTTCAGAATCCTAGAAATAGAAATTGTAGCAAGTGAGGTCTGAGATTCATGTTTTGATTAATAGCTTCCTTGTTTTTTATTTCCAATTTGTTGCAGGTGTGCAAAATATTGGAGAACAATGTTCCTGATGCCGTCCAGCCAAACTCTGATTTGAAGAAGAACCTCCGTTCATTGGAAGAAACTTGTGGGGACATATCTCGGATTCTTTCACCTGTGCCGCGCTATCATGCTTCAGGGCAGCCTGCACACGGCACAGCTGCAGGTTCACAGACAGAATCACGGAGCACTGCAGCTGGCTCTATTTCACTGCCTAACCAACAGCCTGCTACTGGGCCAGAAATTCAGATGGGGAACTCACCAAGCGTATTTGAACCGACGAAACCTACTGTAGAAGAAATTGGCATAGATTTAATGGGATCAGATCCACTTAAACATAGCAGCAAAGTCGTGGATTTGGCTGATTCATCTCAGATTGACCCAAAAAGTTTGCCCCAGACTACTATTGCAAATGATGTAATAATGGAAGGAACAGGGAATGAAAGCAGCGGCAAAACCGAAAGGGGAAGCTCAGAGAAATCTGAAGCAGCAGCTGCAGGGATTGTTGTTTTGGATGATTAAAATGCAAATGCATAGAGGTTGATTTGGTGAGCCTAAACTTTTCCTTGATATTGTTTTAAATAAATCCTGTTAGACATTTTCAAAGGATTCTCGCCGTTACCGGCATCAAGACTTTTAGGAAACCAAAGGATTTTATTAGCTCTATTTAAATTAGTTAAAGCTAAAAGCTTTGCCTTTGCGGTTGCATGACATGTTTGACATTCCAAATGATCTTTAATTACTTTGGTGAACTGAACATGATCACTAGCCTTTTTTTTTTGCAATATAAAAATAATATGTTTTCAGCTTAACTGTACATTAGCTATAAAACAGTGCAAACACTTGCACCAACGCTGTTAAACATAAAATCCAATTGCCAATCGTCTTTTAAAAGTCATATTTCCACCAAAAAAGCATGTGACGTATTCTCTTGTCCTATAGTGATTTGGCCTCTTGGTTTCAAATTCACACTTTGTTGACCATAGCAGGGAATTTAATATTTGACTATACTATTACTATTAGCTTCATTATTGATGGAGATATTTGCTGATAACGGATTGGACCCAACTTCTTTTTTTTTCATGTTACTTATTTCATGAATATTCTTGAAGTTCCTAATTATATATGCCTTAATGAAAAGGATGAAGATGATATAAAAATATTAATAAGCAAGTTAGTTGTGAGTTTACTCTTTTAAGATTTGGTATGTGAAGAAATTAAGCAATGGTAAAATAGGGAAAAAAAATTATCTCTAATCGTATAAAGAGTTTAGATTATATTATGTGTGAGATGTCATAACATAAAAGGGGAAAGATTCATTTGAATCCCGTTAAGTTTCGATTATAAAATGACATCTTATTTATCTTTTATAAAGCCAGTAAGAGAATGAGTGAACCTAACGTGAATGATCATGTCCTTTTCAAAAAGTAGTCAGTTGATGGTTGATCATCCCCCTTTACAACTAGAAGTGAAGTATATTTTGGGTTTTCAAGAATGTAGAGTTGGAAAATCAGACAAGGAGATCTAGAAAAAAAAGATCCGGTTTAATTTTTTTTGGAAGTGATGTTGCTTTTAGGTTTCTTGAAAATGCAGAGTTTGAAAAGCTAGACAAGGAGATCTGAAAAAAGGAGATCCGTTTGAATTTTATAAGACAAAGTACTTCGCCTATAAAATCATGTGGGTTGTTTGTTTGTATTACTGCATGACAAAGCCAATAATAAAGTCAAATAAAAGAGAAAAATGTTCAAATCCAATCGTTTCGTGCAGTGCACTGCCCCTATTTTCTTTCAACTGTCAAATCCAACCCCTTGTGATGTCCATAGGTTTTTTTTTTTTAATTCGAAAATTTAAATTATTATTTATAAATTAATAAAAAATTTAAAAATAAATTTTATATTAATATTAATATATTTTTATAATTAAATTTTAAAAATATTTTTATTATTAAATTTGAATAAAACTCGATTTAAACTAATTAATAACTTAATTTGTGAATAAATTTACTTGTGGGAGTTATATATTTGATATCATAAGTTTTATTTGGCTAATATGACATTCCACTTTGTCATAATAATAATAATAATAATAATAATAATAATAATAATAATACAATTACAAAAATTAAAATTTTATTTTTATTTATATATATAATAAAAAATAAAATTTAAAAATAAAATTATAATATAAAAATTTAAAATTATTAAATATCACCCGATATAAAATTTATCGGAAGAGTTAATCCTTTGGGATTTGTTCATGTTAAACTAATTAGTATTATACTAAACATAACCTAATGGCACCATCACAGCACGAGGGCTCCACATCAGCTTCACCATTTCTTTGTCGGCCATTTAGCACTGGCCCCCACCATTAATTTTTCCACCCAATGACGACAAAATTAAGTTAATATTTTGACATGTAATATCACCCTACTCAAATGGGCGGATTCCTTCAAGTTTACATTTATTTTTTTAAAATGTTTTTTTTCTTTTTCAAAATTGTTCTTTTTTTTTAATAAATAAAAATTTTAAAACTGTTTTTTTTTTTAATTTTAAAAATTAATGACACGTGATATTCACTCGAGTGTCACGTGTGATTATCATATTAATAATCGATATTATTTATCACGTATCAATTTATAATTATGAATATCATATTAATTATTTTAATTAATGCTATAAGATTTGAGTATCAAATTATGACACAAATCGATAGTGTATATATAAATATATATCATATTATTATATTTTAAAAATAAAAGATACAACTTTAAAGTATTTTTGTTAGAACCAAATATGATGTTAACCCTTTATAGAGTGGTTATGGTTCAATTAGGCTTTATATA
>JBBYHK010000020.1:1817905-1830771 GCA_038382065.1 Adansonia grandidieri | reverse complement strand
CTGTCTTGATTCAAATTTTCTTCATATCTGATTGATCTATATATATATATATATATATATGTATATTATATATATATGTATATATAATATCTTTACTATGTATCCAGTTACATACTGATGGCAGAGCCAGACCATATTATTGTCAAGCCTATACCAAACTTATCGAAAGACGGGTTCGGCGCTGCGTTTCCTTTCTTTTATATAGAACCTAAAAAGTATGAGTCAGTTCTGAGAAAGTTCTTTCCTGAGGAGAAGGGTCCAATAACTAACATTGACCCCATAGGAAATTCACCTGTTATTGTTGGGAAGGTATGCGTTATGGTGTTGCTTAGTTACTATAGCAGCAACAAGCTCTCCTGGGTTATGCCTTTCTCTTGATCTTTCGTTGATTGTTTAGGATTCTCTCAAAAAAATTGCTCCAACTTGGATGAATGTGTCATTGGCAATGAAGCAAGATCCTGAAACAGATAAAGCTTTTGGTTGGGTGCTTGAGATGTGAGTTTTTTCCAATTTGTTCCATGCTTTAACAATAGTTCCTTGGGTGTTGACATTGACTTTGTTTTCTTGTTTCATAATTTAGGTATGCTTATGCTGTTTCCTCTGCCTTGCACGATGTCGGTAACATCCTCTACAAAGATTTCATGATCCAGGTTTGATGGTTGTCAGTCATTCTTTCCCATAGTTTCTTCTTCATACACACAATACCAGATGCTAACAGTATCCTCCTGATAACTGTGGCTAGCATTTTTCAATCATTTACTACAGTCCACTACCTGCCTAAACATGGGGATGAGTTTTTTTAGTTTAGGACCCACCTGTGGTATGCTTTTAAGCGATGTTATTCGGACTCAGTTGTCGATGTCGAATATTGGTATGTGTTTGACACAGGTATATTCAATTTTTTCCATGTATTTAAAGGGTTCTTGAAGGGTCACATCCTCGTATCGATATCAGAATATCTGTCACACACGGTACCTAAAGAAAGAGTCAGAGCAACATAGCTTCTAGGATCAAGCCAAGCTGATGCTAGGATAAGCATTGTTATTTGTTAAGCAAAACAGATTGGACTTTGGCAACTTGTCTTTGTTGTTTAATCATAATTTCTAGTAGTTTGTCACTGGTGAGTTTTGTCCTTCTTCATTCTTGTTTATCATATTCCTGAATTCTGATTAGTTTGATAAAAAGGCTACATAATGTCTTGCCACTCCAACCTTTTCCCCCAGAAAAGAACAACTATCTCCGGGCTTTTAAAATTGATATGAAATGTGAATTTCCAGCATGCCAATTAGCCCCTGAATTCTCCTTACTAACAGTTGCCTGTTTTGTGGTTTTTATCAGCCTCCTTGGGATACAGAAATTGGTAAAAAGTTCATTATTCATTACACATATGGCTGTGACTATGATTTGAAGGTAATCTACTGTACTGATGAAATCTCAATCATTTTGTTGGAGGAAATATGTTTTTTGAGTTGGAAGGAAAAGCTGATCTTTTTGCTTATAATGGTAAAATTTCTGCCTCTATTTCAGGGTAGGTTAACCTATGGAAAGATTGGAGAATGGAGGTTTGATAAAAGATCGTTTGATACCGTAGCACCGCCAAGAAACCTTCCCTTGCCTCCTCCTGGTGTTCCCGAAAGTGTGGTATGTTTAATATGTATCCTTCTATAGCACATATGCAAAGCAAAAAAGGAACATCTTCGTAACGTAAAAGTTATTTTACTCTAAATCTTTCATTTTTCCTGAAGTATCTATGTCTTATACCCATGTCCAACACATATTTCAGCAAGGGTATAAGTAAATCCTCCAAATATAAGAAAAAAACTGAACACATCAATGTTAAACACATATTTGTATTCAGCACTCGTTTTCGAGTCCAGATAACATATTGCATGAATTTTAAAAATAATGATACTTAGCAATTCTATGAAATTTTACCGCATGCATTACAATTTTGGTTCATGAGAGTAAGTTGCCATGTTATCTAACTTCTTTGTCTCCTTCATAGAATTTTAAAAATCGAATGCATTGAATTTGTGGCAGGTAACTCTGGTGAAAATGGTAAACGAAGCCACTTCAAGCATTCCAAATTGGGGTTCATAGAAAATAGAAGTTAAGCTGCAAATGTCAGATGTTGTAGGTAACTTCAAACACATATCGGGTTGAGGAAAAAGAAGGGGAAAAGGACGCTGTATTTGGTTACATGTTTGTTTTTATTCTCGTAGTTAAAATTGGGGATTAGTACATGCCCCTGATGAATGATGATGAACAAAGAAAGAAAAACCAAAGTTATATATACGTGGGTCTGTTTGATTCCAACATGCTTGTTAATTAACAGAACCATGTTACTGCTAGACGATGTTTGTAACTTTTTGTCTTTGGTTGGAATTGGCCTAATTTGTGATTTCATCTTTTGATTTTGTGGGGAAAAAAAAGGGCGAATGGGAATTTGTTTTAATAAGAGTTGTATGTTTTTATTTTCAATATGATTGTAATTTGCGTTATAATAAATAAATTTATATCTCAAATGAAATACAATATGGATTGTAAATTACTAAATAGTCATTTTTAAAAATCATTTCTTAGTTTAACTGGAATTTTTTTTGGTTTGGTAGATATTAATGCATTTAAAAACTAATAAAACATGATCCAAAAAGGTTCATTATAGAAATTCAAATCTTAATATTTATAACTTTTTTTTCATGATCTTTTAAAATAAAAAATTTAAGCAAAGAGGACAGAATTGGACAAAACCCATTGGAAATGACAACATTAATTAGTATTTAGAATACAAAAATAAAGAAAGAGGGGGGGGTGGTAAAGATTGCATATCTGGGCGGTAGAGTAGTAGATCAGTTAGTTGAGGTAGAGTCTACAATTTTTGGAATTACAAAAGCAAGGTATTTTCTTACCTTCATCTTCATCGTTAAAGTTGTAGTCGTATGTTATCTCTTCTCCTGGATATATGTCTCTCTCTGCAAAAAACACCACCTGCAGTGCCACCCAACAAACAACACTTACTAAGCCCATTGCCATTCCCATACTCCTAATATAACCTAAAACTTTTCAACAAACTCTAAGTCCTAAGGTTTTTTAACTTGTAATTAACACAAGTTTGATTTCTTGTAGGGAATTTTTTCAGATCAACCATGTTGTCCAAACTCCAAACATAGGATGCAAGTAAAGCAGCTCGTGATTGTGATTACTACCGAAATTGCAACCTAAATGATATATGAAATTACCAACACTCACAATTCCCTACACTGCATATTAAGTTCCTGTGTGTTTGTGCGTGCTTAAATCTTATCGGCATTTGCTTGGAATTAGAATTTGATTTGGAATTACCTTCTTTTCGTTTTTCACAGAAATCACTTTGGCAACACAATTTGGCTGTCAAAGAAATCGAGCATGACGTGAGAAACGAGCATAAAGCTGAATGATGCTAGAAAAAGAAAAACTAGAGAAACTATCGAGTAAGCTAAAGTGCAATAGGGGTAGCAAGTAAAAGAAATACAGAATATCATACATATGTAATGAATGACTTAACAAACTCTTAATAGTTTGTTTCTAAGTTTTTGAGTAACTACAATTGAATCAAAAAGTCAAAGTGCATCTTTTTTTCAACATTCAAAAGCCTTCCAGTGCGGTTCCATCATCTTTTAATAATGAAAGTGACCCAAGATAGATATATTATCATTTTCGTGTACTACATTTCAACCTTTCATCATTCAAATTGATCTGAAGTCTAATCGGAAGATCCATTAAAACTATACCATGGTCGGAGCCTCAGAGGTCAGGTTAAGTTTGATGAATAATTGAGGGGGTCTAGATAAACTTTACCCTAGGATTATCCAAAATTGATCCCCATTGAAATTCAAGAAAAACAGTGCCATGTTGCACTCCGAGGTCAGGCATGTCACCCCTGACCTTTGTCCCCACTTCTTAAAAAAAAAATTAAGTAGAATTCTAGGAAAGAGAATTACCAGACATGAATGGTTGACAAAACGAGCAATCCCCCCTTTGCGAGTTGCGTCAATGATATGCTCTTTATCTATCCTGAAGAAGTAGCATGCACTTTTGTACTGAACTTTTCTGCCAGATTCATATTCGCGCTCTCTTTTGTCAGCCACATGTTGCCCCACAATCTCACCGACATACTCAACCACCTAAAAACACCATGACCAACATCATATTTTGCAATTACGAAGAAAATTAGGTTAACTTGGCGGGGCAAGAAGATCAAACCATTTCACCACGGGAAATGAATCTAGATGTGTAAAGACCAAGTGCATGTATGCCAGACTTGTAAACTACCAAATGCTTCCAACCCTTTGCTTGTTTGTAGCGAGCATATTCTTTCTGCATGTAATGTGAAGGGCAGAATAGTTAGGCGTACAAGGACTAGTTATGGTATAATCATCTAAAGAAATTCTACAATTAGAAGGCTTGCATATATGCAAAAGTAATAGGAATAGATGTCATGGGCATTGGAAATACCAGCAAATAATCCTCCCACAGCTTATTAAAGAAAAATATGATGGTTCTAACTAGTACTACCCAATAGAGTATGAATCCAAATAAAGGCAACTATTGAATAAGCAATTTTAATGTACCCGGCAATCATATTCGATATCTGATGTTGGCAGCTTTGGAAGCCCCTGCATGCATGACTTCTGCCCATTAATGTGAATCCAGGCGTTTAACTGCTCTTGAGGAACAAAACATCCACTCTTTCTTCTTGACTGACCATAGATGTTGTGCCAAAAGCCATCTTGTTTGCGGCCTTTGAAACCCTACCAGAGTTGTCATTAGATCACAATATCAGTCTCAGTGCTGAGATAACTCAATGAACCCATCCTGCCACAGAAAATGGAAAAAAAAAATACCTCTGTTCTAGCACAGGTTGATTCCCCTTTCCTAGGAGAACTCAGTTCAGCATTGGTGGGATCACTACCAGATTCACACGTAGGGTGCAAGGCATGAAGCATGCATCTTCCGTAGAAACCAACATTTTCATTATCAACCCCCTCAACCTCACTTTGTAATAGACCCTGCAGGCAACATAACAAAGTAATTAGAAAAGCCAAACACCCCTATCCGATAATCAGCAAAACCATATTTGTCCTCATTGTTTAATTGAGAAAACGAATAGAGATAGGTTTAGAAAACCCCTGACTATGAGAACTGTTATAAGCATAACAAATTACAACATTCAAGACATGTTGAAAATGTAAGGTTATCAGGAGTACACAACGCCATTTAGGGGTCCAGACAACATTCCTCAGTGTTCATGATATTAATATAAAAACGGAAGCAGCAAAGAAAAAAATGGCAAGAATTTTTCAATTTTAAGCACAGTGTAGATACAGATGTTGAAGGGATAAAATAATACAAACAACTTGAGTTATATTGCGATTAACCAGTATAAGCCACAGTATTGCTTCATGAAGTAGTGAGCAGACATAATAGAATTGAGGATGAAAGTCTGCTCACAGCCCACAATATAGACAGGAGAAATTGATAGCTTCAGAAACTACAGAATTTAAACCTAAGATAAAAACTGATTGTGCATATAATATAACAGTAATGCAATTAAATTCAGATTCTTAGGTACAGACCTTTTGGTGAGCACACCAAGGGTGAAACCGAACTGAACAATCCACAACCCTGCAACGTATGCATGAGCCACCAGGTCGATTACATATAGAGCAAACCTGGGAGAAATAAACTCGATGGTCACTTAAAGGACAAGTTTAATCCAAAAATACAATCAAACTCCTCAAAGCGAAATCATCATCAGACGAAAAAGTATGCAAGAACCTCTTCTTTTTGCTTTTTCTTTTGCTGCATGACAAATTTTCAACTACAAAACCAAACAAGAAAATGCAAAAAAGATGCTAAACTTTTAAATCCATAAAAGTTGTTCATTTAGACAAGAAAGCTAGTTGAGGCTTACTCCCTTTGGATAATGAAAACTACTATTAGATGACATCATTGTCAATTACAAATCTTCCAGCAGGTAAACACATACATTAACTTGACATTTTTTATTACAGCAAATGAAATAAATTATCATTTTTTTTGCAGATTATGTGCAATTTTTCAGATTTATTTCTTGCTGGTTCCAAAACTTAAAACACAAAATTCAGAGATTTCAGACTGTCTAACCAACTATAACCACAGTTGAATTACACAAAACGTATTAACATATTATGTGACACCCATAATATGATAAGATGCAATCAATTTGGGCACAATATGAGACACCCATTAATATCACATCACTGAAAAAGTAACAACTTGTAAAGATTACAAATGAATTATTCAGGTAAGAAAACAGGCAAATAAAATGCAAAAGGTGACAAAAATAAAATTTATTTGCTTTTCTTGTTTTAGCATCAGTACATGGAACATGCATGACCAAAGCTACATGTCAATTTAGCAAGTGCAGGTGCCGTTCAGGATATTGTATATTTGCTTGAATCATTACACTTACCACATTTTCTCCTGCATGCGAAACACCAGATACATCAAAAGCACCCATGGTGTTCACATTTGGACAACGTGTTCCAGGAGTCCAGAGCCCACAGACCATATGAACCCACTGTTTCACAGAAGAATCAAGTACTCCTGCTGTTACACTATTGTACACATTTAACTTGCTAATAGCGCAGGGGGAGTTCAGAATAACATTTAAACCATTCTGTACATCCAATTTCCACACAGAAGTTCTTGATAGTCCTAGATCTTTACACTGCAAGTTACCAAATTCATTACCAACAACTAGACTCTGATCACCCAGCACAGTTTCAGCAGAATAACTTGTACTCTTAGCCCTACACTCTGGTTCAGTGTTCCAAGCTTTTATAAGGCCTTTTACAAATGCATGACTTCGTAATGCCCGAGTCATGGCACCACTACCATATCCACAGAGAACACACACCTAAACAATGAAAAAAATGAGTGACTATCAGAAGTTCAGAACCACAAAAGAGATATAGAACCAAAAGAATGTCAGACAATTATGCACATTAAAAAAAATACAAGAAAGACAAATTAAAACTTAAAGGGGAAAGATTAGCAACTATGAAGGGTTAAAACCAACATGGAAAAGCCTCATATGTTAAAGAGTTGTAATTTCTTACAATATCTTTAGAGCTTGTTCTGCATGGTCTGCAATACCAGTGGCCCTTCGGTACTTTTGAAACGCCATAGCAAGCTTGATGCACCTGTGTATCATGAAAACAGAATTAGAGAATGAAAATTTAACAAATTTGGCACAAACTTGAGATGAGTAAAATACTCTGATTGAACAGCCACTACACGCCAATAAGCAATTAAATTCATCTTTGTTTGATCTTCCACAAACACTGCAGAATTCATCTGAATCAACACTGGATGAGCACCTAAGCTCTTCTATACCTCTGTAACATAATTATAGTAGCATTACAGTTAACCATAATCAAACTCTTGTCATTTTGAAGATGTACAAGTATCTATCAAAAACAAGAATCAATTCACTAGCTTACTTTTCAGCATTAATGCTGCATGATCTATGTCCATTACATTCAACATCACCAGTTTTCTTTAAACCTTTCCTCACTTTCATCTTAGGCATGCACTTTGAGATCTCCACAAGGGGATAACTGTCAGAACCAGACTCTCTTCCTGATAATTGAAGGGGGAAATCAATAATCCTCAACAAAATCAAGCATTGAAAATAAAAATGTTTCCATACATATATGGACGAACCAAACCCATTTTGTCATGTTCACTTGCAGCATATCCAAAATTATTAACTCAAATGCTAAACAGAGATTCCACAATGCCTCCTTTTCACCAAATGCTCTTAAGAAGATTTAGTACTCGCACATATGAAATTTTTATTAACCACACCAAATGTAACATACGGCATATGAGACACTCAATTCGCTAATGGAGGGTACACCTCATCACAGGAGACACATAGACATATGAACTTGGCCTCTTCAACTAGAAGTTCAAACTTTAGGGTTTCCATGATCATCAACTGTTAGCAATTATATGAAACAACTCCTATCGTGGTGTTACAAGGAAAGAATAGAGAAGTTTACTCAAATTTCTTCGTAAAAATGGTAGAAATGGAGATGAAAACCACAGTGAAAAAGCAAGGAGAGAAGTAAGGATGAGTAAGAGAGGACAAGATAGATCGAGGTATTTTATATTTCCATCAAAACTATATAAATAAGTTTGTCGCTAACTTGCATCCAAGTTGAAATATACAAATAAGAGTAGAAAATGCAAAAGCCACTGCAATAGGTTGAACAACTATAAATGAAGACTAAAAGCTGTGTCATGAGTATACAGCGCAAAATAAATGTATTAGTTCTAGCCGAAAGCTTTTGCTTTCCTTGTAATGATATGCATTAAAAAGGTATTACTAAAGTTCGCATTCTAGAGACACGTTTATATTATTGGGATGCACCATGATACTCTTCCCATCAAAATATAAGGAAAAAATTTATATTATTGGGATTCAACTAATATGAAATAATTATTAAAATTTACCTTTTCCTGTCAGCTCATAAAGGCTACGTTTGCGAATTTCCTTACATCTTGCATTTGACTGATTATAAGCAATAGCATCTGGAATAAATCTTTTCTGACTTCTATCAGCCTTTCCATTCTCCAAGATGAATGACTTGTTATTGAATTGTTTAATTCCACCCAGACATGTCTTCTTGCCTTCTTCAACAAGACAGCCACCTACTTCATGAAAGAATGAAACATGATTGGCTCCATTTTCTTCCTCTTTCTTGAAACCAGAAGATAAATCAAAGCATGCTGTGCTGCTGACTGGTCTTCTCTTCTTCAACTTCCTTGGAGTGCTTTTGGGTTTATAGCTCTTTCGAAAGTTACATTGTTCCATGTTTTTAAGAACCCGGCTAAGAGGAACAATTTTTGCAGGCTTCAATTCATCTGTGGCTGACTTTCGACTGCATATTTCACCATATTCTCCACATACTATGGGCCTAGCTTTCTTAACACAAACAGTCACCTCAAGACTCGAAAATGCCTTTATGCAATGTAAAGAATTGCTATTAGAAGTTTTTTCAACAGTTCTAAGAGGCTTTGGTGCCACTAAATTCTCAAAGGAATCATCAGACCAAGCCCTCTTAAACTTTTTTCTACCTGAAACTTCAAGGATTTTGCCAAACCTGTCATCACCTTTCAGTTCAAGCTGATAATCTTCACCATTCTGATCATTATACACATCACATAGATCTCTTTTCCGACAAACTATTTTAGCTGAATCCAACTCTCCTGGTTGAATCAATTGAGTAGACCCATGTGATTCTAAACCTGACGGAATGAGGGTATGCCGATCTTTAGAAGAACGAGAGCGCAAGTGATGATTGCCGTTATCTTTGGGACGATGTCGAAAGGAAACTCTAGGAGGAAAGGATACATCCAACATCCTAAATTTAATTGCTCTCTTTCTCTTCCCACCTTTCAAGCCTCTCCTAATTTTTTTCAAATGACTGGTCCTCCCACTACCAGTAAGGCTGTTATAAATTTGATTTTGACCTTTTTTCCATGTCAATGAATCTATGAGTTTAAGTTCATCAAGCAGACTAATGGGTGAATGCCCATTCAGAATTTTGGAGGATCCTTTATTCCTTATCTTATTCCTGCTAGAAACACCAAGAAACTCAGCACTTCTTTCACTTTCAAGAGCATCGTTTGATGAACAACATTTATCAATACCAGATCCCTCATCAACTATAAGACCATTTCCATATACATTATCCTCAGCATCAATGGTAGAAGAACCCATGTTGTTAACCTCAATTGATGCCTGGGTGACAGCAGGAGCAGAACATCCAGAAGAAATATTTGACATGTCTTGCCCTTTAAATGTGTCAGCTCTGTTTACAGGAGATCCAATACCATGCGTACCCGCAGCAGCTCCAAGCCGAACTTCAGCAGATCCACTTGCATCTAACACCTCAGCTAATGAATTAAGACGTGTCACTTCACAAGCCTCCTTTTGCTTGCTTGGAACATCTCTCCACTGAGAGGCATGACAGGCAATCCTCATAGGAAGTTGGCCATTCACTTTTCCCCCTTGATCTAATAAAATTGTTCTTTCCTTTGGAATAATATGATCTCTAACAAATTCAGAAGCAACTGGATTAGGTTCTTCACAACAGAAACCTGCTTGTTCCTTGGAGACAACATCAGATCCTTCAACTCTACCCTCAGAATATCTTTCTAAGCACTCTGCATGGGCTGAGCAGATGCAGTCACCTCGAGAATATGTGCAAGGTACTCTCTGACAGCATTTTGCATGCCCAGTCAATTTTGTGATGCTCTCACCTCTGATAAGCCTAAAACATAGAATAAGAAAATTAAAGCTAGGGAGGATAACATCAGAACTAAATTCACCACTCAGACCTTTGTTGCAATACACACCTAACCAGCCAACAAATACGAAATATAACACAAAGTTTAAATATACGATGTTCGTCTGTAGCCAGAAAGCATATCTCTATTAATAAAGGAAAGAAGAGGGCAAGGAAATAGGATATGCCACCTCATTAGTCATTATGCATGAGAGCTTCAAGTTACTGCAAATTTGACGTAGTGATATAGCATTTTAAAGGCTAACCTCAAAGTAGACTGATAACGGAAATGGTCATTTGAAAATTGACGTGGCATGTCAATTTCTCTAGAATGCAGTGTAAGCCCTGGAGTAAATCTTGAGAAATCACAGTGGTTGTTCAACCCTGGATGATGAAAAAAAAAACGTATTGAAAATACAAAAACTAGCGGAAAACCAGGAAACATGTGCTAGTCACAAGCAAAATCTTCACATTCTCACTTACCTGTCATAGGGTTCGATTTTTCAGCAGCAGAAGGAAATGATGGTGAAGCACCTTCAAAAACATCTTGCCTGCTGGGCAGAATAGAGCCATGCCTTTCTTCTCTAGATTTTGATGATTCAAGAAGAGAATGATGTAAATTAGGACTAGAAGTTCGATGCAATCTCCCTCGCTCATGGCTCGTTCCAACTGAAGAAATTGCATGTTGCTTTGACAACTCAGATATCTGCCTCAATGCAAGCAGTCTCATACCATCATCAAGCAAACAAGGGCCATCTTGTTGTGAGATGGTGGAAGCTGAACCTTGTATGGAAGTCGAAGTAGCTAATGGAAAGCCCATTGAAGCAGCAGAGGATTGTGAAACATGTCGAGAGCTTCCCTCGTCAAAAAAAGAGTTCCCATGAAGGTTGAGACAGCTTCTCTCATCAAATCTACCTAAAGGAATATTAGATGACTGAAACGAATTCATGTCGTGAGCTGCTGAAAACCCAGGCACCACACCAGTGACAATTCTAGAATTTTCTACCTGCTTCTGGATTCTCAATGCTGGATCTATTGCAGCAGAAATGCCACCAGGAACACATCCCAATCCAGCACCTTTACCTTTTTCTGTTAATCTGCAGAAACCCAACTCAGGCATATTCAACTGTCTCCCTAAATTATTTCCAATTTTCAGGGGTTCATTTAGTGGGTCACACTTGATAGCATTAGATCCACAATGAAATATCTTTGGCATGCTAAATTCACGGACCATATTATTAGTACCTCTAGAGCATGCACTCCCTTCCAGTGGTAGCTCTGGAAGCAGGGGAACTAATAAACTTTTGGTGGCATCACCTCTGCTTTCTGGTTTGGCAGCATCCGCAAGACTGCTGGAAGCAAATGCATGGTTACTAAAGCTCAATAGACTTCTTTGTCTTCTTGCAGTAGGGTTAGAGGCGTCGACATCCTGACAACGATATTGCCCAAATTCATCCTCACCACAAAAGGTAGCTGCATTATTCCAGCATTAATCATAATACGATTACTTAGCCACAGTACAAAAACAAGAAAACACAAACAAAATAACCTATAACATATATGCTATGAAAAATGAGCTAGCAGATCTACCCACCATGATCAACCATCTTCTCAGAATAGCATGACTTACGAGGATCAACAACTGTGTTAAAATGCTCGGGTGTAATGACCGGTAGAGCAGAGTTTCCTATAGGCTGATTCGGTTGATATGGTTGCCCAAGCTTTAACTCCACATTTGAGGAAGCAGCATCTCTGTCAGAAACTACACCATCATCTGTGATTTTAGCTGCAATTGCATGACAATTTCGACCAAGAGTTCTTAAATTTTGCAAACTAGAGTGGATGTGGGATGAGTTTCCAGGCTTCAATATAGAATCAATCCAGGTGGACATGGACTGACAACCATTATCTGAATCCCTACCAACAAATGTTGACATTGTTGAACTCTTAGACAAAGCACACTCCGTTCTCTGGCCCTCAGCAGTATCATGCAAATTTCGGGAAGCACCAAACAAGCGCTTGAGAAGAAAGTTATTATTAACCTCATTCATTCGCTCATGTTTGTTATGTAAGAGGCCAATAGCAGAATTTTGATCTCCATGAACAATACTCGGGCACAAGGAATTGTCCACGCACCTTGACAAACCTTGAGATGAACCAACTGGATTAGCCACGTGAGAAGTACTAGATATTTTGGGCATGGTTGCACTAGATTTCACCAAACCAGTAGTTGGTAACAATCCTTCAGGCCAGTCCCATCCACTATGATCTTCCGGAACCCTAATCTAAAGCATCATAAAAACATCACCATCCAGTGTTCTCGTTGCTTCAAACACATGCCAATAAGAAATACAATTTTCAATCCCGAAGGTTAAAAAAAAAAGGGAAATTGAAAAGATAACTGCTATAATATCTATAATACCATATGAGTTTGCTTTTATGTGCCCTCACCCCCCCCCCTCTAGGAGAATTCAACCTTCCCAA
>JBBYHK010000020.1:1784012-1796391 GCA_038382065.1 Adansonia grandidieri | reverse complement strand
GTAAAAAATTTTAACAAGAATACAGCATTGAGGCAGGTTCACCTTGTCTAACGCTACTGCAGCAAAGACGATTATCATCTATATAAGTTGCCTGGACACCCATCATCCAAGATCCAACCGATATATCATCATGAGCATAACTCTTCAAAGATGCACTGCATGTAGTAGAAGTCAGCTGAGGTAAAACTCAAATTCATTCAGACATTTAAGCAACTCAAGTCACATTAACTGGAAGCAAGGTTCACGGCACAGAGTTTTCAAAATGAATCTTCGGCTATGTTCAACTTTGCATGCAAAGAAAAGCTGTTCAGAATTGACACATATAGCAGATATGTATTTAGCTTATTCAGTTTCAAACATATAAATACTCTGCAGATGGACTACCCTACTCTAACATGTCTAGAAGTTCTTACAGCACCCTAACTGTATTAATCACTAATGTCAAGAGACCTTAGTTTCTCTTCAGTTTCAGAACCTCAAAGTACAGTGTGTATCTTTTTCAAAGTTATAGCATCAACAAATAACAACTAACCTGTTTACGTTGATATACTGAGCAAGATTTTTGGAGAGTATAAGAAGGGTACCAGAGGCATGCCGGAAATACCTGAACAGAAGAACGTCAATCAAGTTATCATATAAATGTCTACTATTAAAGAGGATAGACCCCCCTTGAAGCAAGATGACAATCTAACAGACCCTTGAACAAAAACCTAAAAGTTACAAAGTAAATGAACATTAAGTGTTCATGCATTTAACAATTATGCAACCACAAAAAGGGAAAAGAGAATAGAATAAAAATTCCATAAAGTACATATATGGTTGTGCAATCATCCACAAGCTAGATAACTTACGATTTCTCATCCCCAAATTTCCACCATTCAGGTTCATACCAAGGCTTTCCCCTGAAATCAACAAAATTAGGTACTCAAAAGCTGAACTCAGAATCTTAGGATGTAAACAGCTCAAGCTCAAAAAACCATTTAAAACAATGAATATCCTCCCAAATTTCATTAGGGGAAAAGTAAACATGATCAAACATTCAAATATATATAAACAAGAAAGTCCAGAAATGCTGCAATCCCCAAAGGAACAGCTATGAAGAATAAAAAAAAAAAAAAAAAACCTACATTTTAGAATTTAATGTACTCATAGATGCATTGTCAATATATTTGAATCTGAGTATGAATAACATTTTCTAGCTTCTATACTGGGATTTTTTTTTTTTTTTGGGAGAAGGTTGCACATGGAATGAGCAATGGAAGCAATAGGGAAAATGTATGAAGAATGATATAGGTGTATATTGAGATCCATCTTGGTAAACAGACAATAACAAACAAACATATCAAAGATACATACACTTCAGCAACCACTTCTCCTGACTTCATGCATCCAATATAAGCACTATCTTGGCCACGTCGACGTTCAAGAAGTCCAATCAATCCCTCTGTCAATTAGAAAAAAAGGGCAGACGATACATTAGAGTTCAAATGAATAAACATAAATAAGCCAAGAGCCAAAAAGTTGCAATATTCCATACAAAAGAAAAGGGCAGAAGTCCTACCCAGGTCAAGGTCAATATTATCATCAACTTTCACATAAAAATCAGCATCCCAATTTTGAACTGCAGCACTGAAGAAGAATTTTGCTTTCTTAGGAAGCTCCTCTTGAGCCTCCTCATGACCCTCCTAATAAATCAAATGAAGTAAGCATACTCAGAATCTATATTTAAGCCAGTCATCTTTCGATAAGCAAGTGGAAAGAGAAAATTATATAAAAACCAAAGTCTTGCAGCCAATTAGAGAAACATTCTGAAAAGGTCTTGCTCTCCATGCAGACAAAAGATTCAGCATTCATGCAGGATATCTAGGCTTCAAAGCAAAAAGTCTATCATCGAATTTGCAAACGTATTTGAATTCTATCACTTACAAGAATAAAGAAATCCTTTGTCTTACGATTTTCCTCATCAATATTGCGATCCAAGCTATCACCTCGATTAGCACTACCAATTTCAAAGAAGTTAATCCAATTTATGCCCACCAATTGCAGCATTATAATTAGCAGAGGAATGAAACAGGGGAAAGAAGAGAAATAATCCATATGAAAACCAAGAGAATAAGGCAAAGTTTGAAGATTGTGATATACCTCCGACCAATCACAAATCGTATCACTACTCCTCTTTCCTCCAGTTTTTTTAATGCATCACCTGTCAAAACCAGGAGAATGTGGATAAGGTATGGTTTCTATAGCCATGTATATGTTCCAATAAAACAACAGCGTGGTAGTATTCTAACAGAAATACTATCAAGAGCCAGAAATGAAAGTAAAGCCAACTGGATATCCAAAATCAAGCTTTAGCCTATAAGAAACCAGCATACTAACCTCTAGGCATCCAGGATCCTCTAAATGTATTTCGTTTCAAGTGACTACCAAACCCAGTATAAACTCCGATAATTGCAAGAAGCTTTTGTTCTGAAAAAGACTCACTTTGCCGCAACTGGTTCTTGAGGTATCCTTGACTCTTAGCCAACGTCAAATCCATCTCTGCTTCCACAATCCTCCTCTCTAGATCCCTAAAGTTCAAATGATAGCACAATGCAAAAAAACAGACACAGTCATATTAGACCACAAAAATTGTAAGACAGGACGGTAAGAATGAGAATTGAGGAACATACTTGCATCCCAGGACCATCAGCTTATCTTCGACAGAAAGAACCTTTGGTCTCTACAAAAACGAAAACAGAAACATCATAGGGAAAATTGACAAATTCTAGTTAAATCTTACTTTACGGTTGAGTAAGTTGTTGCGATAATCGAATAAATAGACACATTCTATTTTACCGACAAATAGTAACAGAGGGAATAGGCTACGAAAAGGACAGTTTGTTTGGCTTCAGAGTCTTAACCTGTTCAATGTTCTTCTTAAGAAGATTAGCAAGCAATGTTCTGTTCTCTGCATCTTGCCACAACCTAATTTTCACCAAATTTCCACAAAATAAATAAGAAATCAGTAATTCAGATCAATCAATTTGTCAGCTACGTAAATCGATAAAAAAAATAATTAACAAAAATTTTTTGCTGATTTTATTGAATATAAATTTGGATTCTATGATCCTCCTTTTTTCTAAATACAATCCGAAATGGAAAAAAAAAATCGACGAAGCTGGCGCCGTGGAATTAATAATTGAGAAGCAAAAGTAAAGATGAAATTACGGACCGGCCAGCGACATAAAGCCACGCGACGCAAGAGAAAAAGGCCATCACCAAAGAAGGCTTGGATGTCTGTAGATTCCTCGATCTCCATCGTCTCTCTGCTTTGGTGGTAGTAGGTAAACCCTCCATCTAAGTCTGTAACGCAGATAGAGAATCAAAACAGAGAATTAATTGCAGTCTCTAATCTCTATTTCTTAGGAAAATTAGAATGAGCGAGCGAGAGAATCTGAGAATGAGAACCAAATTTAGGGATTTAAGTCAACTGTGGAGAAATGACGAAGAGAAAGATAGAAACAGACGAAATTTGAACTGAAATTTTGAAGGGAGAAAAACAAAGAGAGAGAGAGAGAGAGAGAGATAGAGATCCAGTGGACTCCGCAGAGCGGCAACTTAGAGATGGTAGAGCAAAGTTAACTGACGATGGGTCTTACAGGCCAAGCTCACAGGTTTGGGCCTATATCGAATTTGGACAAGGGGAAATATCAGATCAGATCAAAACAATTTGGCTAATTTCTGTGCATGGAAATCTTACATCTTACGTTAAAATTATCTGAAGAACTGAAAACTGAAAAAAACCAATTCCGAAAATGTAATTCTACGTTCCTCAAAACTTGATTATTCGGGAGCAAGAAAATTATTTGCTAATGATGATTCGGAACAAAGAAAATATTACTATATATTAATCCACCTCTACTAGTAATTTTTTATGCAATTTATATTTATCCTAACCTTTACATTTCATGCTTTATTTGCATATTATATTTCAAATTTATTTGATGTAAAAATTTTTAATTGTTAAATATACTAAAAAGAGATAAAATTCTCAATCGAAATGATGTAAAGATCAATCTTATAAAAAGTTAAAAAAATATATGTAAAACTAATTAAATTTACGACAATGTAAGTTGATCCATCTCCTATAAAAAGAAGATCTACCTACACGAATGTAAAACTAAATTGGGTTATAAGATTAGAAAATTCTTTCAAAAAACGAGTACTGACCATTACAAAAGCCATGATGTCTTATAACCAAGTTAATACTTTTTTTCTGGACATCAGAGCATGACAACAATGAAATGATGTAAAAAACAAGTTAAATCCCAGAATGTGATCGATCTATAACTACAAAGGTGAAACTAATGTGTCATCGTCCATTGTTTAAGCAGCCAAGCAGTAAAATAGCTTGACTTTTGAACTGCCCCTCACTTTTCCCAAACATAGATAGAGTTCACGTTTCCTGATCAAATCCTTAATTCCTTCCACCTCCTCCTGGTAACAAACTAGCCAAAGAGGGAACCCCTTGGGTTTCCCATTTCTTCTTGCGCTCGCCTTGTTTCTTCAGGATCTGTTAGAACAGATAATGGGTTGAAAAAAATGAACAAAATTCAAAGTATCATCTTATTCGTCGAGAGGGGCAGATAGAAGCATATGCATGAGATAGTTGTACAAATAAAACTTATGAATAAAAGATTGCCAGGAATGTTGAATTAGAAAAGTATAGAATAAATTGGTTAAAAAAAAAGAAAACAGCTCAAATATTCTTCAGATGATCAGAGAATAGGTGACACAGAAGAATTTAGCCCAACCAAGATAAAAATAATATATATATATATATATATATGCAGGCAAGTAATCACAGTTATGAACTAATGATAGAGTACTTTACCCATGTTTTCCAGTAATTTGGGCATTAAAAATACAGCCACCAGCATAAATCCCACCATGAGATCCATTGGGCTTTTCACAACAGACATTATGGAGGAAGGTTCCCCAATCCGCAACAAAGTAGGATAAATATGAGGCAAAGGATTGATATTAGGTAACAACTGAAAACAAAAGGAAACACAAACACACATAGCAAAAGTTTCTTCAACCTCGTAATATTGTTTGTCTCTCAATGGCTCTAGAACCAATTCACTGCGACCCCTCCTGTTCTCTGTCAATGCTGCCTGTACCTTGCCTGGGTGTCTAGCACTAACATCAACTCTAACCTAAGCAAGTTTCAAAGGCCAAACTGAAACAATATGTAATGGAACAATTAGTTTGCTAATTAAGAATTCAGAAACCAACTTCAATGGCTTGTTCAATAAGAATATTAATTCTCAAACGATCCTTACCGAGCCACCATAGGGCCACAAGTGTAAAGAGTCCGATGTATCCAAACAACTTTTCACCATCAACCCTTTCCCCTTCCTCACCTGCGAACTCTTTAAGCAGCACTGCAACATATTTGAAAAATGAAAGATAAGATGACAATATGCCTTAAAAATGTAGAATATTGGATAAAAGAAGTTTTTCAAATAAGAGATTCAACCAAACCTGTAAATAACCCATACGAGATGGCTGAGAGGAGTTCAAAATGATCGCCAACTAGTGAGTGTTTCCCATTGCTAAACACAAATCAACTGTCAACATTCAAAACATGCATTACAAAGAGCATGCTAGTAGGAAAAAAAAAAAAAAAAAAACTAACACTAACAACAAGTCCAATGAAATATGTAAGAACTGATCAAAATAATCTGTAACTACATGCTTGATACTGATACAGTTATAGCCAAAAGGAAGTGCCATGCGAAAACGCCAAATTATATATGGAAATGCTTTTAGCCAAAGTATTTAAGTGCCATGTGATTTTTCAGCCAATTGAAAGAGATTTTTTTTCCCACAGATGAAACTTAATTATCACTTTTTGTGAGGTAATAAAAAAAAGCCCAGCAGATTACGAAAGCAAGCAGGAATGATTTGAATTGTAAAAGAAAGCCATTCCCATCAGAGAGACTTTCATTACCACAATCGATGCAAAAAGTTGCAAAAAGTTGTAATGATAACTGAAATGCTTAGAAGAAACTAACGGTACACCTGGAACTTGCAAAAAGGAATTTGGAGGAAGTGTATAATCCACTAACCCTCTTCTTTGAACAATAATGGCTTGCGTGTCACTACCGTGAAAACAGAAGTACCAACTATAAATCTAAATTGCATTAAACATAAATGTCTGAGCATTCATCCATGTATTTTCTCTATGTATGGCATAAACTTCTATTCAACACAACAGAATCCTGAATAAAATGTACACCAAAATTTTACATGTTGAGACAATAAAGATAAAAAGAACTTACGCAGAAGAACCTATCGAATCGTCAGCAGCCCAAGTTCCCAGAGTGGTCATGTCAACACCGGCCATGCTGACAAAGACAGCTATCTCCCTTGCTATATTTAATGAATCTTGGCCTAGAAAAGAACCGATAAAAAGTGTAAAAAGTCCTGAAGTAGAGGACAGCACTGTTGTACTTGCTACACTAGTACGTGCAAGAGCAGCATTTGATAAATACTACAAGCAACCAAAAACCTTTAGCAATAACTATTTTAATTCCTATGCTCAGATGATTCATATTAAAAAAAAATAAATTGTGCAGAATCTTTCCCAGAAAAACGATACTATCAATGCAAAAACTACACTTTTGAGGGAGAACCATTTCCATTTTCTTACTTTTAAAAGTTACAAAATTGCAAAAGATTTGCATATGCAATGCACAAACTTGAGGCCAAAATTCCAAACGAACAAAAGAATGCAAAAAGGGAAAAACTCAAATCTGAAATTGCTTTGCAAATCATTAATTACCTCTGTTACAAACCAGACAGGAGCAATATAAAATCCAAAGGTAGCAATCTCCCTAGCTGTAAGCTCTTTGTCCCGTTTCGGAAAGTGCACTTCATCTTTGTTTTTAGGAACCAAAGGCTTTCCCTCTGCGTGACGTGAAAGATCTGTTCCACTGTCTTTCCTAGTCAAAGTCCCTTGAAGTTCCATTTGATACATTTTGTGCCTTAGAGGAGAATTAAGCTCAACGGAAGCCTCATCTATTCTTTCTATATCTTTAACAGTTTTAGAAGAATGACGTCTTAGCAAGTTACAAAGTCAATCCTTCATAAATGCTATGGGAAGGTAAATTATCATAACCAAAGCTCCCAGATATGTAACCGCAAATGGCTGCTTATAGTCGGTAAAAATATCCTGTTCAAGATATAACAGTTAGTTTGAATTTGAACTAGCTTCAAAATTATGTAATACATAGTATCGTGATAATATGTGAGACTTCTAACTTTGAAAAAGAAATAAAACTCCAAAAATAGTCACTTCTAGTCAACCGACGCAGAAGCATGAAAAACCTTCAGTGTGATGCACATGCAAAACAATAAATGCATGAATTGCTCTCTTTGATACATTAGACAGCATATTCAGCTAAACATACCAGAATCTTTACAAGATTTAACCATTCGATGACATAAAGCAATCATTGCATGTTATGTATGAGCTTGCAACTACTGACTATATCAAATAGGTTTAAATGCTATTCTTCCTGTCAAGAACGTAACAATCTATTCCACCATTGAAGACTTAAATAACCCAGAGAGCCAATATCTTGCTAATTGCTATATGAGTTCTCAATTAATAGTGAATATGCAACCATATGACGAACTATAAATGCGACTGAACCCAATTACTAAACAATGAATATGCAAATATATTATGAATTAATCAACTAAGGCCTCCCAACATGTTGCTCTAAAAAACCCTTCTTTGACCAAAAGAAACTTTACTATTAAAAGGAAAGAACTTTTCAAACGCGCAACGATGCATTATATTGCAGCAACCCAAACGAATTCTAAACTATAAAATGAACTAATCGATCAAGAACATGAAAAAATACATATTTATGGATATATTGATTAAAATTAACAATTGGAATCCAAATAAACTTTATAAAATGAAAAAAAAGGAAATTGAAAACTGACCTGGCTTGCTTCTGCAGAGCTTACCCATATAACAACAACAGTAGCAATCAGGAACAAGCCAGTCTTATATCTCCAACCCATTAGAAAATCAAAACAAGACCCAGAGGAAGGAAAACCACAGGGATTCCAAAGATCAAACTGTTTCAACCAGATCTTTAAGCAGGTCCTGTCGGGTTTGGACCTGCCACCTATACGTTAATGTAAGATAGATCCAGGATGGGCGTAAGCTTCAATGTTGAAGCTTCAGAAAAGAGAGAGACAAAGAAGAATTGTGGGGGGGCTGGTAAGCAACCATAAGGTATGGAGGAGGATTCTTGCAAAGAAGAAAAGCCAAAAATCTTATTGAGAAAGATAGGGAAGGATTAGAAACAATTTTTCTTTTTCCTTTTGTGTCAAAATGACAAAGTTCCTTGCTTTGGTTATTAATTCCTTCCCGTCTCTCTTCTCTCTTCTCTCTCTCTCTCTCTCTCTCCATTGCAACGTCTCTCTCCTACATGTCTCTCGTTGCTAAAACTTGTCACTTTCAACCATAAAAATTGTAAAAAAAAAGAACAAAATCTCCACTTCAGATGAATTATAAATAGATTGATAATAATTCAAAAGTCATAAAAATTTTGTTAATATGTTTACGTATTAATTAAAAAGTATTTCGGAAATCTTAAATTCATGGGAAAGTTAAAAGGGCTTAATAAAGCTATTGAATTAATTATTTTTATCCATTCATTTTAATTCCTTTTGATTTCTTTCACGTACATATTCAATTAATTTCTCTTTCATGACTTGGTTCTTTCTTTGTCACCTCTTAAATTGTGAAATGAATGTTACTATTGTTGTATTCGCAAGGATTTTTCATTTATATATTCTTTTTGTTATTTTAGTCCAAATGTCCATAATGCAACGCATCTACTATTTTAAAAAACTCAAACTAAAAATATGCCCAGAGATGTGTGACAAAACAGCACTTTAAAGAAACCTGTTGCCTATCATAATGTTTGGTCTATTTGTTCTGTTTTCCTTTTTTGGAAGGGAAAATGACAAATCATTAGGAGATAATGATCATCATCTGCTTGATCCAGTTTATTCATAAAATCATCATAAAATATGATAACTCAGTAAAATTCCAACCTCTCAAGTTGGATTTTATGCAATTTTTTATGTGTGTGTGTTTATGTATATATAAGCTACATATGTCAGTGGAAAAGTTACCCAGAAAGCAGAGTATTTGCCTATTGCCTAATGGACCACAATAACGCGATTATTATTCTAGTATTAAAAATTCCATCACTTTGAAAGCTCATAATAAACACAACATACCTTGAATAACCCCCTCGATGCGCATTTTTCCTTTTTGTTGATTGGCTGTCTATCATATGATGTGATACAATTCATAAGCCTTTCTCTTCAAAACCAATAACAAAGAATGTGCGACAAAGCTTAGTTTGAAGTTTTAGAGGGTCTTCATTTGTTTTTTAAACTGATCAAACTAGAACCGTCTCTATTGCATATCAATTTAAGAAGCCTCATATCTAATTTCAAGGTGAGGAACCCCATAATACCTCTGCAAAAATGGTAGCAGATTCTGCCTCAGAAACAGAGGCTTCTCTGACTTTCCTCAAAATTTCTAACTTAAATTCCTTTTTCTCTTTTTTACTCAACATTGCTCCAACTTATAATTGCCCTGCAAACCTTGCCACACAGCTTTGAAATGGACAATTCTTCAAATAACCCTCGTCAAACTTCCCATTTTTGGTGCACCTTCTTCGCTAGTTGATCCATTCCCATTGCCATTAGATTGATTTTCTAATCTCTGCAACTCAACGAGCTTCTCAACCAGCCTTGCTTCAAGCATGGCCTCAAGGGCTTCTCTTCTTCCATAATATGCGATTCCAAGTATGCAATCTATGGCTTATACTTGAATTGACACATTTTCTGAGCTTAAAAGGTTTATAATTCTAGGGATTTCCTTGTATGCTTCTGATTCATCAACCAAAGGAATTCTAATGAACTTGATTAACAAAGAAAGAACTCGAACCGAGCAACGAGATGACATTGATATTAAAGCTCGAACAGTTGGACCCATTGGGACCAATTCTACAAAAACATCTTTGTTGAATCTAACCAATGAAACTATTGCAAGTGATACCTGATCTTTAATTCTCATCGAGCATGAAGAAGATTCACAAAGTGAAAGTTCAAGGATTGAGAAGACTTTGGCTTTCAAAATCAAATCTTGAAAGTGAAGATCAAAACCTTGTGAGAAACGCTTCTCGAACTCGACCAAAACCTTTACTTTCTCATCCTCATCATCTGAATCTTCAAGTGTTTCCACAAGGTTTCGAACGCTTTATCGATCGGAGTAGGCTTGAATTTCAGTCTCAACTAAATAAGCAACTTGGTAGATCTTGTAGTTGACGATTTGGCGTCTGAGGATGCACGGCAGACTATAACCCTGATTTTTTGGAGCTTTTCAAGCAAGGTTTTAAGGTTGCAAAGTAACTGGGAGAGCTTGAAAAGATCAGGGTCGTTACAAAGAATTGTATTTGCATCCTTTTCAAGGTCTAAGAAAGGCTCGATGGCAAAGATGGGGTTTTGCTGTAGACCTTTTGAAGCTCTTTGAAGGGAATTTGGCAGTTGAAACAACTGTTGATTGTCTTGGTTTGATGTTTGATCCATTTCTGGAACACTGCTAAGATTCGAAGCTCAGTGCATGCAATTTGAGGGAGAGAATCCCAACTACTCGTCCAAACAAATAATTACGACCAAACCTTCAATTACTTAGGCGAAAACGAAAAACATAAGGATGAACTATGAACACTTAGCAGAATCCTCCTCTTCTGTTCCTTGACACATTCCAGTTTCCATCCAATTTCTTATTAGCCACCAATAAACGACGCTTCCAATCCAATTTGATGCCCGTGAATTACAGGTTGGGCTAATGGCTGTGGACTTTATTAAATGGAGGCTCTGTCAAGGGTAAACGGAGCCTAAATTGGTAGTTTTGTTCCTTTCTTTGGGAGTAAAAGAAGGGCCGAAATCACTCGTTCTGGGCCGCCAATGGGCAATAATGTTTAATAAATTATAATATCTTATAATATTAAATTAAAAAAATTAATACGAAATAAGTAAAACAATTATGACTTTAATTAGTATTTATGAGGACGAGAGTTTTCGACATGCATACAAATAATCATGAAAAAAAATAGTGTGATGACATTACAGCACAACGACAAAGCTGGCTGCTAATTTACGCTACACTACGTCACTCCCTGCTATCTTACTCTTCCGTATTTTTTCTGAACATTTTTTAAAATATTTATAAAAAAAAAAACGAAATTGACAAGAAATAGTAACTACCCTTTTGAAAAACCGTCAACGACCACCGGATAAATTCTACTTCCCCCCTCTCTATGCAACATTTTTACATGTACTTTTCTCGCTCCTAGACATTTAATCTTGTCTTTTCATGTAAATGAAAAATCCCAACTTGTTCTAGTTTCTCTCTTTACTTGGCATTTACATGCTTCTGCCTTGGATTCTTGCTTCTCTCTCTCTCTCTTTGTTAACGTTGTAAAGGCCTATGGGGAAGTAAGCTTTGCTCCTTTAGGTAAATGTTCTTGCTGGTTTTTTTTCCCTTTTTAACTTCGATTTCTTGTAGTCATTGAAATCTGGGTATGTTTAATAGATATGATTCAGCAGAGCCCCGCATCGGTTTCGACTTTTGAGTTTCACCGACTTTGCTTACTTGATCTTGAAGTTCCATTTCGTTGCCTTGAAAATGTAGGGGGAAAAAAATGAGTCTAGATCTGAAATCTGATCTCAAAAGTTTTAATTTTTCCCTTGACTCTTTTTCCTGATAAATGTAGTTTAGATGAGAAGTGATATGATAAATTAGTACTTATATAACATGCAATTTGTTTAATCATTGTCCTCATATTTTTAATTCTGAATTAAATTTTTTTCCTTGTGCTTGATCGATTCTCTTTTCTTCCCAGATTGACCATATTGGTGTTGTTTCAGAACTTGATTCATGAACAAAGAACATTGGTGCTGAATCTGCTGATGGCTCCTGGACTGCAGTTCGCATTGTTTGGAGCTTTACTCAAATTGTTTCTTATCCTAGCTTTGGTGAAAAAGGGAAGTACGGGAATTACAAGTACTTTTACTCGTTCACAATGGCAATCTTTTGATATCCCTCTTGATCATGATGTATTTGCCATTCCTAATGGTTACAATGCTCCACAACAAGTAAGTATCCCCCACCAGTAATCCCATCATTTTAGTTATTTCAAATTACAAAATTGTGAATGATTCGCTACCCACTCTCGTTCAATAGTTACAGAGAAGGCACAACTTAACTGTAATTCAAGCAAAGAAA
>JBBYHK010000020.1:1712441-1724769 GCA_038382065.1 Adansonia grandidieri | reverse complement strand
TACTGGCGCGTGTGTGTGGGTATATATATATATATATATATATATATATATATATATATATATATATGCCTTGGTGCATGTTTTCCACTGCTACTCAGTTATGGGGTTCCTTAGCTTTACTTTGCTCATTCTTGGGTTGTTTCAGCTTGTTTCTGCACAACAAGTCACTGATCCAAATGAAGGTCTACAAGCAATCCATTACCTTTTTTTTTATAGATGCTATGATTTTCTGTCAACTGATACATAGTATTTCAAAGTCTTCTCATCTGTCTTTTTCTTTTGCTCAGTGGCTGCCCTCAGAACCGTCGTAAATCACTTTAACTTGGGAAGTAAGATCAATCTAACAACCATTGACCCTTGCAGCCAGACTGCACCATGGACGCCCGAGGATTCAAATCCTCGTGTTGCCTGCGACTGCTCCAGCAATCCGTGCCACATAACCCATTTGTCAGCTTACGAAGCACCACCATGATTCATTTTTGGTTCATCATTTCTCAGCTTTTTTAGTTTTCATTAACCTGAATATTTTTTACTTAAAATCTGCAGGAAGATTTATGCTTTGGATGTTAAGGGTGAGATACCCAGAGAATTGTTTGAGCTTAAGGAGCTGATGGACTTGTATGAGACCCAATTTTTTTTTTTTTTTGAACTTCGGTTCCTTCATAACCATGTTTTAACATTGATTGATCCGACGTGGATCCTAACTTTGATACAGGAACTTAGGTCAGAATGTGTTAAACGGGTCAATTCCTCCTGAAATCGGCCAGCTTTCGAAAATGCAATACCTGTAACTGTCATCATAACTTGCTAGTTTGACTTTTACTGCTGAGCTTATGGATTTGAAGGACTAATGCTTATATAAAGCCCAAGTCTGTTCTATATGTAAAGGAACTTGCATTATCACTAACATCTTTTTTTGTTTGGAAAATTCAACAGTAGCCTAGGCATAAACAATCTAACAGGTGCAGTGCCTTCGGAGCTTGGGAATTTAACCAAGTTGCTTTCCCTGTTAAGTTCATATCTATCTACAGTTTCTTGAAATTTTTTTTCAAACGTTTTGTTCTAATATTAACAAATTTAACCAAGCTGCTTTCAGTGAATTTTTTTTTTTTTTTGGGTTCTTGTGTTACAGAAGTTTTAGCTCAAATAATTTCTTTGGACCATTACCCAAAGAGCTTGGAAATTTGACATCTTTGCAGCAGCTGTAAGTAGGGCAACCTGAAAATTTCCGATTTAAGTTCCTCTTTTAGCCCATTTTGTTAACTTATCATGCTTCTATTTGCTTTCAGTTCTAGTTGATTATCAAACGTTCCTTTCAGGTATATTGATAGCAGTGGAGTGAGTGGACCAATACCTGAAGAATTTGCAAATTTGAAATCCCTTCAGATTCTGTACTTACTATATTGATTATTTGAACGGTCTTTAAAATATATCTCCTTGATAGTTGAAATAAATATGAACTTGTTGGAAAGCTTATATTGTCATTTTGACCACGTGTCAGCTGGGCATCTGATAATCGCTTAACTGGGAAGCTGCCAGAATATTTTGGGACCTTTACAGAATTCAGAGACATGTATGGATGGCTTTCACTTTAGCTATATAAATGCTATATTCTGAAGTTAAAGTAGTTTAGTTTTTATTATTATTTTTACTGTTGAGTTTTTCTCTCATTGACAGGCGACTTCAAGGAACATCTCTTGAAGGTCCAATCCCAAGCAGTTTTTCGGCTCTAACTAAATTGGAGGATCTGTAAGGCCTTTTTCTTGGAAAACAGTGTGATCCCAACATACATTGCTCCAACTCTTTTTCTTTCTTGAAGTATTTTTATTTAACATCCATGTGGACATGAAGATGAAGATACAGTATAAAAACCTTATAAATATATAAAAAAAAATTTTTTTT
This sequence comes from Adansonia grandidieri, assembly GCA_038382065.1. Lineage (NCBI taxonomy): Eukaryota > Viridiplantae > Streptophyta > Magnoliopsida > Malvales > Malvaceae > Adansonia > Adansonia grandidieri. The sequence continues at coordinate 1,722,867 of JBBYHK010000020.1, read as the reverse complement.
AAAAAAATATATTTTGTTGAACATATATTCATGTCTGAACTCACACTTGAGTCCAATTAACATAAATCCCAATAATTAAAGATGACTTCTGCCTTCATTATAAGAAATTTTGATCGATTACCTTTAGTAGTTTATAATTCCGTTAGAAGTACATATATATGATATAAGTCACAGTAGCTTAAACTTGATGAACAATTGAGCGTCAACTTGTTGCAGTGATTGCCCCTTTTTCTCTTACAGAATTTGTGCGTAATTCACTAGAAATAATCGGGCGCAATTTGTATGTTGATTCATATTTGTAATTTATAGGAGAATTGGTGATCTGGGTGGGGAAGATTCATCTCTTGATTTTCTGGACAACCAATCAAGTTTGTCCACACTGTGAGAGATTTTTATGTTGTATATATTATTGAATCTGTTAAGAATTCTTTCTTCTTTTTTCAGCTGCTGCAATTGCTGTCATATTTGTGTCACTTACAATGTTAAAATGCAGATCATTGAGAAATTGCCGATTGTCAGGACAAATTCCAGATCGTCTTGGCAAATTCACCAAGTTGAAGTACTTGTAAGTCTTATATTATTAGTCATGCAGTGAAAGTGATTTAAATTATTCAGTACTTCGGTGATTACATCACCTTCAAATTTATCTGGATAAAATCATGATTTCAGGGACCTGAGTTTCAACGAGTTGACAGGTCAAATACCGACCTCTTTCCGGGGGTTCTCTTCATTGCAGTTTTTGTAAGTCATCTAACTATAGATCTTCGCTTTCCTCGTACGTTTCTGTGACTTTTTATTTTTCTTAAAGCATTGACACATAGTTGGACATGAACATAGCTTTCCTATACATTCCTCATCAAAGAAACATTATACCTTCCAACATGGTAGGATGTGACCTCGCCATTTCGTTCTCTGTCACACAATTGTTTGTACTTTACCTTGTCAAATTCATGGCATGGACTTCATTTTAGAGTCATTAGCAGCATGAAATTTAGCAGTAAAGATATGCAAATGCTTCAACTGCATTTCCAAGAAGATTTATCTTTTGATATGCTAGCACTACACCGACTCAGCTTCGAAAAGCTTCATGTTCTTGCGTATTTGATTTCCATCCTATTAGAAGGATCCCATGGAATCGAAACATGAATAACTGGATTTTCCTTCGAAAGAAAATTTTGGCCTGATGTCATCCTCGCACTTAATTGATTGACAAGTTAGTTTGCAATGGTCTCATGAAACTTACGCTGGGAAAAGAAGTACCACACATGCTCATTTTCTTAGACAAAATCGTTCTTGTACTTAGTGGGGGGAAATATAGATGCAGCTTTAGTCCATCTGATTATACATCTCGCAGGTATCTTGGAAACAACAACTTGAATGGGGAGTTGCCCGAGGACATCATAACTCCGGAGCTCATTGCATTGTAAGTGTCGTTTTGAGCTCGTTTTCAGCTTTGCAACAATTTTTTCTGTTCAACATTATCAGAAGTTGTAGCTATTTTGATCTTTCCATAATAGGTAAGAGTTATGTCAATGAATACTGACTGCTTCATCGCAGGGATGTTTCATTCAATCCCCTTTCCGGAAATTTACCAGCGCACTACGATAAGGTGAAATCAATGTAAGTTCTATCTTTCCTTTTTTAAAAATGTAGGGATAACCCTTATTGCTGACTAAACATTATGTTTCGAATCCAGCAGTGATCACTTTTATTAGTAAATTCGGTGACCAAATATTCGTTGATGTTCCGCTGTTGCTCTGTTTGAAACCGTAACTGACTTCCTTTTTCGTATTCAGCAATGTTGTTGGAACCTCTGTCAATGCAAATGGTTTACAGGACAAGTAAGCAAATGATTCCACTCAAAGTTCTAGTATGCATTTAATACTTTCTTTAGATATTTTAACTGGTTTTGACGAATCATGTCGATGATGATGAATACAGTAAGGTTTCGGGGATGTTGGAGTGCATCCAAGGCAAAACCAAGTGCAACAACAAGGTCCCATCTAGTGAGTGTAGCCTTTCATCTTCTCCTCTGTAAGGGTGTTTGGTATGATGGAAAGTTCTCACTTTCCTGGGAATCAGATTTCAAAGTTTTTCTTTTCTTTGTGCAGCTTCATTTTCCATCAAGTGCGGAGGCACAGCCCAAAAGTCCGCATCCGGTATTGAATATGATGACGACTCCGAAATACTTGGAGCTGCCTCATTGTATACAAGCACCGACAACCGATGGGCAGTAAGCAGTGCTGGAAATTTTATTTCAAACCCGAATGGGAATCAATACATTGCAACGACAGATTCTCAGATCACAGAAACTTTAGATTCAGAGCTGTATAAGACCTCAAGGATTTCACCTAGCTCTTTGAGGTATTATGGCCTTGGTCTGAAGAATGGAAAATACAGCGTTGAGCTTCACTTTGCAGAGATAGAAATGGATGACTCGCTGTCTTGGAAAGGTCTGGGGAGGCGCTTATTCGATGTTTATATTCAGGTAGCATTTTCAAGTTGCAGATTATTGCCAAGATTGATTCGATTTCTTCATTATTGTGCTGCTTTATTTATATTCATATACGTAGGCTTCAATCACTTCAAAAAATTTGAATGGTTTCTTTTTAAGGGTGAGAAAGTTCTTGAAGATTTCAATATCCAGAAAGAGGCTGGTGGATCCAAAAAAGCTTTGATAAGAACATTTGAAGTAAATGTGACAAATACAATCATGGAAATTCACTTCTTCTGGGCTGGTAAAGGCACATGCTGCATCCCATATCAGAGTACTTATGGTCCCTTAGTATCAGCAATCCATGCATCTCAAGGTTAAATTTTTTTTCTTTATTCATCATTCCTCTCCAATTGCATCCTGATATATCTTAGCTCCTGATCGTCTATCATTATTTTGCAGTGTCTGAAGGCGCTGCTGCCTCTTCGGACCGCAAACGTGTTGGAAGAATAGTCGGGATCGTAATCGGAGTTGCAGCCGGGGTTGTGGTACTCTCTTCCGTATTCTACTTATGGTGGAAGAAGGATCCACAGGGTCATATGAGAATTTTCACCGAATCACCAAGGAAATCACTAACATAGTCCCCATGTTTGGGATCTGCCTACTGTATTATATGTACCAAATGAAATCCTAAATAAATTTTCCTCTGCGTCATGTCTGGAACATAGATAACAGTATCGTGGGGATCAAGCTAGGATCTTTTGTCCTTGGCAGTCTGGGCCAGCTGATCAAGCTGGATCTATGGCTTGACCCATGTCCATAAAAAACTGGATGGTTGAAGATTTAATGTTAGTTAATCTGCTTGATGTGACCAGTCTCTCAAGGTTCACCGTCACAATTAAATTATGCAATCGCTATCTTTCCTTCAGCAAGCTAGTGCCCTATTGTAGTATTTATGAATAAAAGTTGGGTTTTAATTACTGGTTTTCGTTTCACATGACCATTTTTTTCTTAGCTTTTGTTTCTTTCTTGATGTCTGGATGCTACTGAATCCGGGGACCATCTTTTTTGTTTCCAATAATGTCCTTGAAACAATTAATATATTAGTTAAAAAGGCTTCCCCGGCCATGGTAGTTGGACCATGGAAATTCATTAAAGTAAGGTGGCGAAAATCATTAAAATAAACCAATTTGTATTCCAAATAAAAAAATTATAATGGTCGGACCATTTTAATTTAATCAAACTGTCACCTGTTTAATACTAAAAGTAAAATTTGATTAAAATTAAAAAAAATAAAAATTAAGCTTTGCCTTATCAAATTCTCGGTCTCCCTTTCTTTTGTTCTTTCACTTTAAAAAGAGTGTTTTCATTTAAATTCCTTTTGCCTTTTAAAGGGCTTCAACTAGAAACCTCCACCTTCTATATTCTAGCTTTTTCTAATTTCAGTCCTTTAATATATATATATATATATGTGTGTGTGTGTGTATACTTGCTTTATTTTCCTCTATAGAAACAAGTTCTTTCTGCTGCTAAGGAACCTATTAGATTCGTCAAAAACGAAATGTAAGTGCACTTCTTTTAGATCCATAATAATATTGTGCTGATATTAAAAGAAATTTTTCAATGGAGACTGGGGACACAAAGAGAAAACAAAATGAGATGGCAAGTTAAAGCTTACTTTAAAGGTTTTATTCTTCATTATGCATATCTTTGCTTTCATTTAGGTTTCTGCAGAACTGTGCGATGGATTTCTCTAGATTTCTAAAACGGAAAGAAAAGCATATAAACCAAGTAGTCAATCCAACAAATATACAACCCGACAACTTTAAACAAATAAAAAATTGTACCGAACAATTTGAGCGCCAGTTCCAGATACAAATTGATGACTTTGGTCAAAATTATAACTCAATCTAATAAAAAAAAATTGAAAAGTTGATGATTTCATTGATCTTTGAATATCAGCCGTCAATTTTGGTTGACCGCAGAATTAGGATAACAAGAAGATTTGAAAAGTACATAATTCTTTCTTTCCTAGCAATTTAGACCCCACAATTCAAAGAAAATCTAATAATCCAGCCAGCTAAACAGTGAAAATACCAATCCAATACATTGAAATATATATATATATTTTACCAGGGATGATGTTTTATGTATAGTAAATTACTGGTATTCCAACCACCAAAAAAAAATTTAACAGAGCATCGTAGATTCTCTACTCCGATCATTTTAGTTTTTAATTAATTCTTTTGATAAACTAAATTTAGAATACATTAGAAATCAAAAATTAAAAATGTAAAAAGTATTTCAGTAATAATAATTAATGTATATTGATAGTCTTTAAAATTATATTTATAAAAAAAAATTGATATATTATTAATTCAATAAAAATCGAAAATGATAATTAAATAATTTTTCGATCGGATCCAAAGTTCTTCCACGCGAGCACAAAGAAAATGAAAATATTTTATTATTATTTTTTTTTTTTGAGAAAAATGTCGGTGATTGCAAAGGCCAAATAATGGCCGCAAAGCATGTAATCAAAACCCAATCGCTTTCTCTCTCTATTTTACTACAAAACACATGAGACGTGACATGGAAATTTTTTTTTTTTCAGATAGTAATCACACGCCCCTCCGACACCTCCGCTAAAACAGCTACCTCTCGCCGGATATCTTACATCCAAATCCAAACCAACCTACGGCCCTGATATCTCCACGTCGCGGTGCCCCAATCCACTATTTAAATTCGCCTTTTTTTTTTTTTTATTTCCTTCCAACTTCTCGGCCCTTTCCTCTGCTGTTCTTCTTTCACAGAGAAGGAAAGAATCTTTACCAAAAAGAAGATACCTTCGCCGTCGCGAACTGACCGCCAAAGCTTCTCTTTCTTCGCTGCCTTACGCCGCAAATCTAGAAGGTAAGTTAAAAAACAAAAACAAATTCATTGTCGTCATTTGTAGTTGGAGTTCATTAACGGTTTAATTGATCTTAATTACTGTTAGTTAATAAAATTTGTTAGATTTCTACTTTGGAGTTGAACATTTATAGTGATTTTACCGTTAGATAATTTTCAAACAAAACAAAGGGAGGTGATTTTGGTAGAAATCAAACGGTCGTGATGCCGCCGAGCACGATTCAAAAAGCGATCGGGGCCGTTAAAGACCAAACCAGCATAGGAATAGCGAAGGTAGCGAGCAACATGGCGCCGGACCTCGAGGTGGCGATTGTGAAAGCGACGAGCCACGACGACGACCCTTCTGAGGAGAAATACATACGAGAAATCCTGAATTTGACCTCGTACTCGCGCGGGTACGTTCACGCGTGCGTCTCGGCGGTGTCCAAGCGGCTAGGGAAGACACGTAACTGGATCGTGGCTCTCAAAGCACTGGTGCTTGTTCACAGGCTGTTGAATGAAGGAGATCCGCTGTTTCAAGAAGAGATCTTGTATGCTACGAGGAGAGGTACGAGGTTGTTGAATATGTCGGATTTTAGGGATGAGGCTCACTCGAGTTCTTGGGATCACTCTGCTTTTATAAGAACTTATGCTATGTATTTGGATCAAAGACTTGAATTGATGCTTTTCGATAGGAAAAGCGGTGGAGGCAGTGGTGCTGGGGGAAGTAGTCATGGAAATCGTGATGATAGATACGGTGGACAAGATAACTTCCGGTCACCACCACCGAGGCCATACGAGTATGATTATGGGGATTCCAGAGGTGATAATGGGTATGGAAATTATGGGATGACTAGGAGAACGAGGTCTTATGGTGATATGAGTGAGGCGGTGGGAAGAGATGGGAGAGAGGAGAAGAAAACAGTGACGCCTTTGAGGGAAATGAAGCCTGAGAGGATTTTTGGGAAGATGGGCCACTTGCAGAGGTTGTTAGATCGGTTCTTGTCATGCCGGCCTACAGGATTGGCAAAGAATAGTAGAATGATCTTGATCGCTTTGTATCCTGTTGTGAAAGAGAGTTTTCAGTTATATGCTGATATTTGTGAGGTCTTGGCAGTGTTGCTTGATCGGTTTTTCGATATGGAGTACCCAGATTGTGTCAAGGCATTTGATGCATATGCGAGCGCAGCGAAGCAGATTGATGAGTTGATTGCATTTTATAATTGGTGTAAGGATACGGGTGTGGCTAGATCTTCGGAGTATCCTGAGGTGCAGAGGATTACTGGTAAGTTGTTGGAGACATTGGAGGAGTTTTTGAGGGATAGAGCTAAGAGTCCAAAGAGTCCGGAGAGGAAAGAGCTTCCTCCACCACTTAAAGAGGAGGAGCCTGCTCCAGATATGAATGAAATGAAGGCGCTGCCTCCTCCAGAAAATTATACTCCACCGCCACCACCACCAGAGCCCGAGCCCGTTAAACCCCCGGAGCCACAAGAGGATTTAGTGAATTTGAGGGATGATGCAGTCACAGCTGATGATCAGGGGAATAAATTGGCTTTGGCTTTATTTAACGGTCCTCCAGCTAACAACGGTAATGGGTCATGGGAAGCTTTCCCATCAAATGGGCCTGAAGTGACATCTGCTTGGCAAACTCCAGTTGCTGACCCAGGGAAGGCAGATTGGGAATTGGCTTTGGTTGAGACGGCTAGTAATTTGTCAAGGCAAAAGGCAGCTTTGGGTGGTGGCTTTGATCCACTATTGTTGAATGGCATGTATGATCAGGGAATGGTAAGGCAGCATGTTAGTACTGCACAGTTGAGTGGGGGGAGTGCCAGTAGCGTCGCATTGCCAGGGCCAGGGAAGACCACCACACCAGTTTTAGCTCTTCCGGCACCAGATGGAACGGTTCAGAATGTCAATCAGGATCCATTTGCCGCATCTTTGAGCATTCCTCCTCCTTCATATGTACAAATGGCCGACATGGAGAGGAAACAACATTTGCTTGTCCAGGAGCAGCAGGTATGGCAGCAATATTCAAGGGATGGGATGCAAGGTCAAGCTAGTTTGGCCAAGATTAGTAACCCTGGATTCTATGGACCTGGACCTATGCCACTGATGCCTTACGGAGTGCCACCGGTCAATGGGATGGGGCCACCTTCTGGGTATTACTATACTCCTTACTGATTTTCTATATATAAATAGATTACTTATCTTTGCCTGCCTTTTGTGTTATCTTTTCTAGTTTCCTTTTCCTTTTGTTTTTTTTTTTTTTTTTCTTTCGAGAATTATATGATGTTGTTCCTGCAATTTGTTCACAAGAGTGGGGATGAGAGAAGAGAGGGGAAACTCGAGTTCAATGTTTACTAGGTTGTGGGGATTTTTTTTTTCTTTTATGCTGGGAGGTTCATGATCTGGTTGTGATGTCTCTTTGTGCTTGGTAATATTGGAATTTTATATGCATTCTTATGTTCATTGTGTGATCCTTTCCTTGAACCTTTGAAATGACTCTATAGTAATTAATTTTAAAATTTGTTACATTTACTACTCATTGTGATTGATTATCTAAAAAAATTATATTCCCTCATCGCCAGTTGTAGATTATCATCTTTTAACATCTCACACTGTTAGGTCGCCCCTAGGTTTCAATTTACTTGGTGAAGTGACAAAAAGAGTTAGGTTTTGGTTTCTTGCAATGCTAATGCGTGCACCTCTTTATGGCCCTTATGTTGCTTCGGAAGAAATTTGTTTTGTGTTGCTTTAGACCAACGTTTAAGCTTATAAGCCTGAATGACTGATTTGTTGATCTGAGCAGCTCTTTGGGATCATTTCTTATATTTGTGAGCTCTGCATTTGTCTAGGGGGCATATTTCCTTGAAATTAGTATGTAGGCCCATACCAGAACTGCTAGGTATTAACTGCTTTTTGAGTCGAGCGAGACTTTTTGGTCACATTGGATAACCTTACAGGTTGAATGTGAGTCTCAACAATTGCTCAGCTTTGATGTTTCTTCTAAGTTCGTTTACATGACAAGCATAAGCTATGCTGGTAGAATTGTTTTAGGTTGACTGATGAGATAGCTGACCATATCGTTCCCCATTAGTTCAATTCTTCTATTTTCTAATTTGGATAGACCTTCTATTTAATAGTATTGTTTAAACTGCAGTGACAAGAACACCAATTGAATAGTAATTGAGTTGATACTTAATATTGGAGTATAATTGAGGTCATTTTAATCATAAATAAAGAACGAAAAATCTGATTCAAGATTGGAGGCCCCAGTGTGAAGGAGAGAAGTCATTGAAATGAGTTGAAGAGGACGTTATATGGCATTAGAATTCTGTTCCCCCCTATCCCCGATTAAGCCTGCTGGAGTTGTCCAAGAAAGGACTTGGTTCTACCTGGATTTGCGGGCTCAGGAGCTGCGGGAACTCATGGAGAATGCGGCATCATAACATTGGATGCCTATGCCATTAGGCCCCCCATTGAGATGGAAGATTCTTTTCTGTGTCTGAGCCCATAAAATTTCCTTGTTTCCTAGTTCAACATCGAGGAGAATCGGAACCCGAAAAACTTGAGTTCTGGTACACGCTGAATTTAGCTGGCCCCGCCATATCCAAGCTACTCCCAGTCCCACGATGAAACCCCGAAATCAAAAAATCGTTGATGTTATAGCTTTGAAAAAGAACTCTGTTGTCTTCTCGTTTGGGGGTTAGGTAGAAAACAACCGCCCAGGGAACCAATCCATTGGATATTGTCCTAAACCCCATTAAACGTTGTGGACCCACGTTTTTCTCTTTCGTATTCTCGTCAACAAGATAGAAAATAGAACCGCCAAAGTCTCCATTTCCATTGCATCGCCATTTCCACCATTTCATCCATGAACTGTATATTCAAAGGAGCAGCCTGGCCATTAGGGCGATTAGTTGGATAAGAAAGCAAATTAGAAGTCAAACAGATAGGTGCTTTTGGTACCCGAAAATTAATCATGGCAGGGGGTCACCTACTAATTGCTAATACCAGTCTTAATCAGGCATTGAAAAGTCGAGCTCAGCATCAGCTGTCCCTTTGTGTGTGGGTCCTTTGGGACTAAAAACAGGTGATCCATCCTCCCACCATCTCCCCTGGCTGTTTACTACCAATCTTTTTTATACTACAATTTATATTTTAATAAAGCATAGTGTTTTAAATTCAAATAATGAAATAATAACTTTGAATCTAGGCCGCTTTATGTGGTCAAAAGTTGTTATTCAAGCCATTCCTGAGCATGGGCTAGTCTTATAAGTTTAGACGGGCCATTCTTACACTGTTCATCAGCATGCAGCCCATTGAATCCTGCAACCGAAACTTGTACTAGGCAGGTTTGGATATATATTGGCCTTCGAAGAAAAATTTAGGCCCGATAATCTTTCAGTCCTTGCCCAATTTTCTTCTTTTAATTTGAAAAATCATTGTATCAATGAATCAAATGTTCGGATATAAAAAAGAATCAGTAATGTTGGTTGAGCCGACAAGTGCCGTTGGTGATAAACTGCTACTTCAAAGTAATAAGCTAAAAACAGAAATGTGGCTTTTGCTTCAGCTTGAGCTTTAGCTCCACCCGTGGAGACATTAATCAGCAACTTTAAACTTTAAAAGCCAAAAAAACAGCAGTCTTTTCATCTTTTTGTAATGTGGGGTTCCATACTCTGTTACGTACTCTATAGTTCCTTTTACCACCTTTACAACACGTCAGGTTCCTTTAGGTTACTTACTCTTTGTTAATTTCGTATTGTCTAAAGTGCCGACAAAGAGATAAAAGGAAAAAAAAAAAAATCTCAAAGTTGCCAAAATTAGCAAAAATATTTTATAATTTGTTAATTTTGTTAATTTGTTACTATTATAATTTTTTTAAGTACAACGACTATGGAATGATATTAACTAAATTAAAAAAAAATAAAAAATAATAATATCAAATTATATAATGGGCGTACATTTAATTTTATATAATTTTAAAGTATATTATTCTTTTTTTAAAAAAAAAAAATCCACAGCCCTCCTTAAAAAATACCAACAAATAATTTTTAGACTTCATAAAAATTTTTTCATGCTAGCTTTTTATTTTCACTC
>JBBYHK010000020.1:1677472-1699240 GCA_038382065.1 Adansonia grandidieri | reverse complement strand
CACATGAAACTAACAAAAATCAATAAAATAACTTTTTAAAAATTATATATAAAAAATAATACAACAATAATTGATTATGAATTATTAGTGATTTTTTTTTTCGTTTAACTCACTATCAGTCTGTCAAACATGATCACACTTTTCGCACTCATAGTTCATAGTCATACCAATAATGATCCACTTCATACTGTTCCCTACTTATTACCGTTGTTCATCATATGTGGTTTAACAAAGGCTTTAGTTCACAAAATACGTGAGTTACAAAATTCAAAATTTAAATTAATTAATTTATATAACTATTTTAAAAATATAATATTTAAAAAATATAAATTTTTAATTTTTAATATTTTTATGCGACGAACCCCTTAAAAAAAAATTGATGATTGCAAAAAAAAAAAAAATGAAATATCTATCATACATATGAAATCAAATTGTAGGAACAGTCTTGCATTCTTGCTCTTATCTTTTCATATGATCTCCTTGGTTGATATAAACGTGGTAAATTTTAATTGGGGGAATTAGATTCCTTCTTACCTGATCTGCGCAAAGTTCTCAATGTCGTTGAATTGTCTCATTTCCAGCATTGCCTGGAAAAAGAAATTTTTTTTTTTTTTTTTGGTTGATATCACTACAGTCTGAGTCTCTGCCCAATCCCCCGATTTTTTGAACTTCTTTGCCTACGTGCCTCGACAGCGTCTACAGCCAACGCCCATATTGTTGTCTTAAAACCTTTCAATTTCAATGATTCTGTAAAAAACCTCCTCGCTTGGAACTTGAAAGAGAGCTCAAATCTTCCGAATGGAATTCAAATTCAGAGCAGTCCATGACCGCCTGCCAAATTATTTTCCTCCTCATTCCTCAAGCTTCAATCCCTTTTCGCGTCAAGTATTTCGATCCAATCCTAACTTCACCCGAAACCGACCCGACCTGTTTCAGTGGGAATTTGAGAAGGTATATATCAGAGAAGATATAATCGCGTCGGAAAGCCTTAGAAGCCGGAGTGAGGAGGGAGGTGATGGGCACTGATGGCGGAGTGGGATATGGCGGCCATGCGTAGGGCAAGGGAAACTAATTTATCTTACGAGCAGAGGCTCATAATGCGCCTTGACCCTAGGCTTCCTTTCATGCATGACCTTAATAACCATAGGCAGCCTAAGGCGCGTTTCAATTTGTTTCCGACGCCGCCGCTCGTGTTGCCGCTTCCGGTGTCAGAAGTTTTGGACACTGAGATTAAGGATACTTCGAAGGGAAACCAAAATAAATTGATTATACGGGTAAGCCCTGGAATTAGTAGAAAAGGAGTAGTTTTTCTTATTCGAAGTTTAAAGCCATAAGCACGAATAAACTTCATATACACACTAGTTTCTCATGTAAGAATCTAATGCACAGTGCCCATGAACTTTTTTTAAAATTTATGGTTTGGGTCGTTTAAGTAGCCAAATAGATGTAAACCTTTGAAACAATAAGCTAATGTTGCGGTAGTACTGTATCCGTGCTTGTACATTAGTTTAATGACGATTTAGTTCTGTTTCTTGTGTTGTTTTGCCTTTGATGATGTTTCGATTGGCGCAAGGCATGCATCTAGGTTTGCTATCAACTCGTATGGGTAACCCTTTCACTTCTCAACCGGCAATTCAGAAGTTAGTCCTGATGGGTTATTGCAGTCATGGATCAGTCAGGATGTTATTTTTCCTAAATTGCTGTAGTTGCTGTTGCCCCGGGTTTTATATTGATCTATTGTAGAATGTTGCAGATTGATGATGAATTTGCTATTCCATTCGGTATAGCTTTTTTCATGTCGTGGTTACATATAGCACCAGGCTTACAATAATGCGGGGCTCATTGTCCACCATGGCTTTGAGAGGGGAGTAGGCTGTAAATGAACCAAGCTTAAACGAACAGACCTTTGTTCATGTTCGCTTATTATTATTTTTTTTTTTGTGGGGCTCATTGTCCACCATGGCTGTGAGAGGGGAGTAGGGCTGCAAATGAACCAAGCTTAAACGAACAGACCTTTATTCATGTTTGCCTATTTATTTATTTTTTGTCTACTCGTGTTTGTTAAGAATTTTAAGTTTGTATTCATGTTCGTTTATTTAAAATTAAGTGTGTTCGTGTTCGTTTGTTTAAATTAAATGAACTTGTTCGTGTTCAATAAATGAACAGGTTTAGGAACATATAATTGAACATGTTCGTGACTAGTTAAAAATATGTTCATGAACAATAAACAAACAAATAAACAGATATGTTTATTAGTTTTAAATATAAAATAATAAAATATAAATATTATTAATTATATTATAATCAACCAGTAAACGAGCTTTAAATGATTCATAAACTAGCTTATATGTGAACATAAATGAACCGAACATACTATGTTTATGTTCAGTTCGTTTAATAAACAAGCCTTAAAACCTTGTTCATGAACAGAAATTGAACTGTTTATCGAACGCGCTATTTATTTACAGCCGTAGAGGAGAGTTATGTGCCCATGCCAAGTGAATAAGTGATGTTATTGAGTTGTAGAAAACCTTAGTGATTCCCTTGTGTCAAGTTATGCGTTTCATGTAGCAATGGCAGCTCCATACTCCACTTGTTCTGGATTTGTTTATGCATATGGATGTATATTTCTACACACTTTCTGTATTATTTTCTTTGGAATCTCAATGCAACTTCATCTGGTTTTGGTGATCTGTTGGCTGCTTCAAAAGTTTCTTATGATATTAGAGAAACCAAACCAAATTTCATACCAGAACTGCTAGATATAGATGATGGGAGATATTATGGCATTGTCTGTTTTTAGCTTAGGTTTGGGATAATGGCATTTTAATATTGTTTTGGTGTTGTTGGAATTTCTAGTAGAGATAATAATTGAATCCATCTAAATTTGACTTGGATTTAGTTTATGTTGATATGCACAAATTAATTGGTTTTACTTTCTCTATTACATGCATTTAAACAGATCTTTGTCTGTAAGTGTGCTCCTAAGTTTCTTTATAGAATATATAAATATGTTTAGAAGTGCTAGATTTGCATGGATCTTTCAACAACCTCTGGTGATTTGAATCTTGTAATAAAGCTCTTATCAGTTTTTGTTGGCTCCGCTTGTGCCAAGAAAGAAAGTACATCAGCTCATATGATTGATGACCTAATATCTCTGAAGTTTATGCTGTACATTTGAGACTGATTCAGTTACATGTAAGATCCTAGAAAGTTAAATTTCTTCTTAGCTGAAAGGCGGAGGGTAGAGCGATTGACCATTGTTTAATTAATTAGCATCACAACTTTCTGGTTATGTATTCTTCTTAAGAGTATCATATTGCAGGCTAAGCCTGATCCTAATCGTGTTGTTGGAGCAAAGCGGAAAACACCACCTCTAGGAGGCACTGGTGGACAGCCTTTGCCTTTAATTGCCTCGAAGGTGAAACACATGAGGAGCGGAGTCGTGCCATTTGTTGGGTCAGCACCACAAGTGAGAAAGGTTTGGCTGAACATCTTCAAGGTAGGAAGCACAAGGCTAATGAAGCAAAGCTAAGAGCTCAGAGAATGGAGAAGGATTCCTATGCCAATACCATAAAATTGCCAAAAAACCTCGTACAGTCAGATCAGAAGTTGGGAGGATAGAGAAAAGTTAAATAATAAAAAGGATGGGCTGCTGATTAAGAGAGAGGAAAAGGCAGAAAGGTTTAGGAAGAAGAAACATGCTGATTCTCTTGAGCAGAAACATGAACCAACTGCGATGGATGAGGTTGAGATAACAGCGGAACATAGCAAAAAGAAGAAATATAAGTTTTGGTGTGAAATATGTTTGGTTGGTGTGAATTCTGATGTGGTAATGGAAACTCATAAAAAGGGGAGGAGGCACATTGCTCGACTCCTGGGACTCGACAAAAATAATGCAACTGCCCCAGCTACCACCACCAATACAGTCACTATTGATACTCAAGATGCAAAGAGTCATTGATGTGGTTTCTGAAGAAACAAATGAGAAGCTAATGGATGTTCCAGAGGCTGGTAGTTATAAACTATCTCCCGCTGTAAATTATCGTCAAAAAGTGTTGCGAGCTCAGAAAATGGCTCTCTGTATCTTTTGTACTATCGGAGCCTGTGAAGTATATGTATGTATTTTAGCTGATCTAAAGTTTAATGAGGTGCACCCAAGTTTGATTAATTGCTTATATGCCAAGGATTTAGAGTAAAAAGGCCGTTAGTTTAACCTTGCTGCACCTTTGGAAATGCGGAGCTAAAAGCTGAAAAGCAACACATGCATTGAGGACCAAGGCTTTCCAGCAGGTCTGCAACTGGCGAGTCTCCAAGAAACTTGAGTGATAATGCAACTTCGAAATGTCTCCATAAAAGAGAGGTGTTTCTACAGACAGTTCCGGGGTCCTTAAACGAACAGGTAAGGAAAGTTTAGTAGAATACTCGAAGCTTACAACAATTTAAAGAACCAGATTATATTTCATGTTGCTACTGATGGCACTAAGACAGCCTTTGACTACCTTAACAAACGATAGAAATTAACATCCGTCTCCAAGGTTGTACCGCGAAAATCACAATCTGATCCTGGAGGGTGCATGAATTGAGACTTAACCTAACATACAAGCTCTCTTTTTTGTGACATTTGAACTAACTTCACTGTGTACTCGGGGAGCAACAATTGGTGGTTTGCATTTGCTTCAGGACGTTGGTGAGGACCCACAAACCTATATTTGTGGGTTTGTGTTCGCACTCGGTAGAAAGTGACATCAGCTTCCAGCCTACTCCAAATACCCATTTCATGTACCAAGATGATGGATCTGCCTGCACCTTCCATTGCTTAGCAAATGTAAACTATGGAGGCTAAGGAACAAGGTTTGGAACCTTTCAACAATCATTCACACCAGATACAATTGCAAGGGACCTAATTTGCTTCTCTATTACACCAACCAAACATGAGCAGCATTCATGAGTAAATATATCTGATTCCCACGTACTGATTTTGATATTTATATTTTATAAATTTAATAGATGCAACTATATTTTGTTTACAAAATAGGAAAAGAAAAGAAGAAAGAACATAGAGCAATTAAAAAAGGGGAAGGTCGGCAAGCTAAACTCACCGTAGTCTCAACCCCTGCCAACTATAAGCACTTGTATTACAAATAAAGAGAGACTTAAACCCTCAATGCCACCTGATCCTGCCATGAGATCTTTCTTTTCACAACTCGGCTTGGCCCATTTCCGGTGTTCCGGCAGGCTGATATTTTTATATCATTTTGCTGCTCATCACTTACTATTCTGATCGAATTTTTCTTTAACTCCTCTATTCTTGCTGAATTGTCGACAGCCTGTAGTTCTTCCTCCTCTCTCTGCATGGAAGAAGAAAATTTAGCTGACATTAGCTTGTGAAAAAGATTATAGGATGGAATTGTGGTGATGATAACTCATAATAGTTAAAATTAGATTACCGAAATCTGGTTTAAATCAAAAATCGGTGTCATGCTTCGAGCAGTAGCCTCTTTTCCACTGTAAACCCTTTCCCTCTGATTTAAGTCAAGAATCGGTGAAGAACTTCGCAAAGTAACTTCCTCCTTCCCTTTGGAATTTTTTTGCTGCTTCCGGTTTAAGTCCAACATCAGAGAAGGGTGAGTGAAAGTGGTTTCCTTTTCACTATAAGTCTTTCCCTTTTGGTTCAAATCAAAACCTTTAGCTAAGCATCGCAAAGTATGATCCTTTCCCGTTGATTTCTTTTCCTTCATATTTGATTTACTTCTAACCACCATACTCTGAGGTTGCACAAAGTCCCGGTTGGCTAGGGTGTTAGAAGATTGCTTTTGCGTCAAGAACTTGTACCTCCGTTTCAAAAACCTAAGAACAAAAAATGAGGTCGAAACTCGAAAAATTAACTCTATATTAATAATTAAGATTCTAAAGCTAAGTTTAATCCTAGAAAGTTATGAAGGAACAAAATCATACCGAACTTCAGCCAACAGGGTTAATTTTTGCTCTTTCATCATCTGCAATTTCTTTCTCATGGCTTCGGTTTCCTGGAAAACACAAAGCACAAATTAGGATCAAAAAGCCATTAAATTTGATAAAAATCAAAGAAGCACTCGAAAGGGTTTGAATAGATTGGCCCAGTTTTGTAGTCGGTAAGCAGCCATGATAAGTTCTTAAACTACTATAAAACATTCCCCATAGAAAACTTAAGTATTTAGGTGGAAAACCATCAATAATTTTATCATCAAACATTGGAATGAAATAGAAAAAAAAAAAATCACCTTCATCAATCGAAACTATAAAAGTTCACAGGATCAAACAAAGGACTTAAAATGTTCCCAGCAAACAGCAAAGTAAATTTAGGGAATTCTTGTGCTCCTAGCTCGGATGAGGCAAGATCTCCATCCACTTGAGCCCAAAACATAAGATCCAAACAATCAACATGTCCTCTCCTTTATTCTCAACAAAGAGATTGAAGACAAAGAACATATAACAAGAAAACCAAGAGGACTACAGAAACCGGATCTAATAAAATCTGACAAAAAGCAACTCCAAATCCAAACCATCGGCGAAAAAAGAAAAAGTTGTTACCTTGTGCAAGTCTTCAAAGTCTTGCAAAAGGCTCTGGTGCTTGAACCTCGTCCTTTGGTCCTCAAACACAGCATATGGAGAATACTCCATAGAAGCAACAACCCCTTTCATCTTTTTCATGTTTCAGATTAAGAGAAGAACCCCAAAACGCCAAAACAAAGGAAATATGAAAGAGAAAGAAACAAAAGCGAGAAAGAGGAATATTTGATGAAAAAGGGAGAAAGAGATTTGGGCAAGAAATAAGAAAAGGAATAAATGTGAAGATAAAGATATAAACAAGAAATGAGAGAGAGAGAGATGGGAAGGTTCTGGCTTTGCCTGTTTACTCTGTGAAAAACTCTGACCGAGACAAAGAAAACCCAACGAAGCCCACATAATAACTGGGTGAAAAAAAATTGTTTGTTTTGTTGAGAGTTGAGACACACAGTGATGAAGATGGGATCTTTTGGGGGGTTGCAGAAGGGTATTTCCGGTAAACATGGTTTTTAAATGTGAGATTTTGTGAGGTCGTGGTGGGTTTGGTTGGAAGACAATAGAAGACATTTCTATCTTCCCTTTTCTTTCGCAATTCTCTCTCTCTCTCTGTCTATCTATATATCTTTGTTTTTTGATTTTTCTTCTACATAAATTTTGGTCCAGCTGGGCCATTGAAGAAAGAGAGAGTTGGGTACTCTTCTTTGTTTTCCCTCTGTCTAGAGAGAAGAAAGAAAGTTTTTTTTTTTTTCCTTAAGAGAGAGAAAGAGGGAAAAAGCATAGCCTTTGATACAAGAAGAATGGGCTGAAAAAAAGGCAGGAAGGAAGGATCATAAAATAGGATGGATGCCGTTTTTTCCTGATGTGTTTGTTGTTATGGTTTGTTGCTTGCTGGCACTGGGTGGCTGGTGTTTCAGTCGTTTGGGAGAAGGTACCTTAGTTTTAGGCTTTGGCTTTTGATCAGATCACTGATGATGATAAATGTCAATCTTGAAAAGAGAGTCTTTTTATTTCAACATTATTATAATATACTCCGGCCAGGGCCATTGCCAGCAAATTTCCTAACATGCCCTCAAAAAGATGCTTCTTTGGGTTCGTTTTACCCCTCCCAACCATTGTGTTAAAAGGAAGGGCACAATTTGGAGAAAAGAAAAAAAGAGGAACAATTGGCCCTTCAACACTATCAAGCTATGTGCCCTTCAACACTATCAAACTATGTGAATGGATAGGATCAAATCCGAGAATCCAAGTTGCAGGGCCATGCCTGAGAAGAGTTATTTCTTTTCGCTGCTATTAAATTCCCCCCCAATCAGGATTAAACAAGTAATGTCTTACACCTAACCTTTTGAATAAAAGCTAGAAATATCCAACAAACCCCCCCCCCCCATTCACATCTACAGTACAGATCTACCCACCACCTACCCGTGGAACCCGGACGCCATCCTATCTTCTTAGCCATCACAACAAGCAAAGCAGAACTTGCATGCCCCCTTTGTAAATCCTAGAAAGTGGAAAGCAACAAAGTCGATGACTTGGAAGTTGAAATCCCCGACCCCATTGCCGAATTTTCTGTAACACTGTACCTCTTTTATCTACAATCGACCATAGTTGGCATTGTCTGACTACCACCAATCTGATGGCATAAAATCCTCATTTAAAATTTAATAAATTCCCTGGTTTCATAAAGGTTGGAGAGGGTATCCTGGTAAATTTAAGGTCCACACTGATAACCCACCAAGGTGAAGTCAGCAAGGCGGCAACTCTTCCGTTACCGACCCTTTGAATAGCTTAAGAAAGCTGAAGGAATAATGAGAAAAGATAAGAGGAAAAAGCTGCCTGCTGGGAACTTTCTTGAAGTTTGTTTACTCTCTGTCACCTAGTTCTTCTTAATATTCATTATTATTCATTTAATTGGGAACTGATTAAAAAAGGTACAAGCACATGTATTTATGCATTTGAATGTTCAAATGAGATGGATGGTTTGGCTGTATTACTATCAGTTTTCAGAGATAGGCTGAGAGCTTCTCTTTGTCTTTCCCATTTCATTTTCATCACTAATTAATTCCTTTATAGACGTGGGATGTTGTCTTATATGGACATGTGAGGATGAAAATGAACAAATTTCCAGATAATTCTTCCATTTGGCAAAGAATCTGCCGTGAAGATTAAGATTGAAACCTATCTAGGAAATAACTGTGTCACCTTATCACTTATGGCATGGATTCTCCATCATCATATCACTGTTAAGCAACCTAATTACTTGTTTTGATAAAAAAAAAATTATAAATATTAAAATTTAAATCTCAAATGTATAATTGAGTTAAATTTTAGATTTAGCAATGAGTTTTGAAGCTTTTAATCAGTTTGAGAAGGCCTTTATTCTGCAGTTCCAAAAACCAGATATCAATGTGAAACAATCACTTGCTATTATGTCAAAAGTTAATTAAGTGGACGACCAAAAAGGTTGAAAAAAATGAACTTTATGTTCCTCAAATTGTCTCAACTGTTTAATCAGATATTTTGCTTTTTTCTGTTAAAACTGTTTAAAGCACTGGGCTATCAAGCAAGCACTTTCTAAACCCTTCTTTTGTGACTAAAATCAATCAAGTACCATTTATCTTTGCTTATTAGTTAAGCCAGTGGACCATAAAATGACAGAAACAGAAGCAATGTGGGCACTTCCGCCATTGATGACTTTTGTGGTGCTTCTTCTTATGATTATTATTATTACTGTTTACAAATCAAAATTGGTTGCTTCAATTTGATAATTTGCAAAAGGAAAAGCGAAAGAAACGATGGTCGGAACTGAGAAGAGAAAGACTGAAATTGCCTTGTGTTACGTAGTTGACCATAAAAGTGAATACTATAGTAAATTTACCTTTAAGCTTTAGGCTATACGGAGGCTTTCAACAGGACCATGACTCTTCGGGCTTGAACTTGTTCCAGAGTTTGGAACAAGTCAAGGAAGTAGCCAGCTTTTGTCGAATGCTCAATGCATCATTTTGACAATCGCTGATCGGGGTCCTATGGACAGCTCAAACAGAGAGGGAAGCTCCCCCCCCTCCCCTTTCCCAAAAAAAAAAAATCGAAAAAAGAAAAACCTATGTCAAATGACTGACCGAAACCTTGTTGCAAGTACATAACATGTACCATTCTTTAGTTAGAACTAGAAAGATTGGAATAGATACTTGTACCCGTACTTAGGTAATTATCATTTTTAATGTGTGAGATAAAGATAAACTTAAAAAAATAGAATAAAAATTCTTGATAGCATAATTTATATTATATTCGTAAGCACTTAACACTTTTTCAAATAGATAAAATTCATATATAATTAAGCGATTGAATAACGAATATGAGAAGTTAAATTAAAATGAGATGACAGAAGTAAGATTAAAATCAAAGTTGGTCGTTAAACCAACTACCAAAAAAATACCAACCCACTTTTGATTTTGTTTTTTTTTTTTTTTTGATCATTCCAAGCACCTTTTGATGATTTTCCCTAAAGGTAAAGCCATACAGACATCCGTTTTTTATACAAGTTCCCATCTAAAAATGGAGTCTCAGATTGGTTTTTGGGCCTATTTCAAGTTGGGTTGGAACTATGCAAAAACCTTGTAATAATATAAAACGTCAACTAAAAACCATGTCACAGGCTCAAGTAACAAAATTGGGCCTGACAAATCTCTATACCGAAAGCTAAAGAAAGAAAGAAAAATAAAACCCACCTTATCTTCTTCTGAAATCCCTGTTTTCTGTCTATAGAAATATCTGAAAATTTTCTGGGTGAAGAGAATCTGCAAAGGCAATGGCTTCGACAAGTGCCGTGACTGCTCAAATATCAAATCAACTTGGAACCACTGATTGGAAGAAGCCCATCCCTTCACTCTCCCTGGGTGACTCTCTCTCTCTCTCTCTCTCTCTTTGTTTGGTTGCTGAGAAAATAGAGGATCAAAATAGACTATGCGAAATTTTTTCTTTTCTTTTTTTTTTTTTTTTTGAAGTTTTGGGTTTGTTCTTGTGCTTTTTCTAGAAGAAATGGAGTATGAGCTGAAATAGTCGTATTTGATCCCATTAATATTTTTTTTATAAAAAAAAAAGGTTTGAACTTGCAATTCCCCTTTCTCACTTTTTATTAGGAGAAATGGAAATTTTCTGAGTAACCAAAATGAGGACTGTTCTGATTTCTATGTGCTTTTCTTTTTACTCTTCTAGTTTCTATTTTGCAGTTGGGTGTTTATCTGCATCCATTGTTCCCAATTTATGATGTTAAAGTGCGAATTATAATTTTTTTTCCTACTTAATTTTTCAGGTAACTTCAATCTGAATACAAATCTAGCTGGTAAGCAGTTTTTATCATTGTCAGCTCCACGTAAGTCTGGGCAAAACTATAAATCTCTACGTGTGTATGGTCTGTTTGGAGGAAAAAAGGATAATAGTGAGAAGGGTGATGATGCGCCTTCCAAGGTAAAGTTATGTTAACATTCGTTTCTGGTGTATATTGCATGTTAATTTCAACCATTCTTTAAAGTAGCTGCAGTGAACTCTGATAATAGCTTCTTTAGCATTGTTATAGTGTGATCCAGGTTTTAATGTTGTTGTGAACTTTTTATTATAATTAATACCCCTTTGTTTAGAACTAGTAGCTAATAATAGTTGTATATAGTGCATGTTAATTTCAACCATCCTTTAGATAGAGCTGCACTGATCTCTGATGATAGCCTCTTTAGCTTTGTTACCGTCTGATCCATGCTTTAATATTGTTGTGAACTATTTATTATAATTAATGCCTCTTTGTTTAAACTAGTAGCTAATAATAGTTGTGTTGGTCCCAGCCTTGTCTATAAATGAAAACAATGCTTCAAATTATGCCTGAGGCGTTGTTATGTCTCAGTTTCAATGTCCTTTTAGTTTTGATTTTTTATGCATACTGCTAGTAACTTATGTGAAACCTTTATTGCTGGCATTTGATCTCGGTAGTTGGGTAGTTCAGTGTGGGGTACTGTATGTGGTCTTTGTTTCATCATATTTTATGCCCAGTGTCAAGATAAGCTATATTTGCACTGCATGCTCATTGGATGCATGTTTTGTTCCTATGCCCTTCTTTTTTCTCCATGTTAAAGATAATGAGAAAAGAAAGAGCTTCTGCATAACCATAGGCCACTTATCTATCCATGAATAACCAACATTCTGTGTGTGATACATATCGAATGAGGCTGTGTACAAAACTAAGGGAGTCTAATCAATATGCTAGCAAGGTTTATCTTGTGTTTTTTTTTTTTTTTTTCCTTTCACTTTATCAGACCTATACATATGCATGGCAAGAGAGAGTGAGAGAAATTATGGTTCCAGTTCTCCGTCTTGTCATTAGATTTACACTCTATTTCATAATCACTAATCCATTTCAAAGTGCAAAATTGATTGAGTGCATGGGTCATGTGACCAGGCATTATGCTTTGCTTGACTGCTGCACGAGCTTCGTCATCTTTCACAATTGTACATGATAGTTAGGACACTGCACCATGGTTGACTCTCTCCCTCCTTTGAATCTAATGCTGCTTTCCTACACATTTGATATAGGCAGGAATTCTTGGAAACATGCAAAACCTCTATGAGACAGTGAAGAAAGCACAAATGGTTGTCCAGGTTGAGGCTGTGCGAGTGCAAAAAGAACTCGCTGCGTATGGATCTTTTATTACACCTTCTATTAATTTATTATCTGAACTTTTAATTTCTTTCTCTGTGTGAGTTCAATTTGGTTTTCATACTGTAATGCAGAGCAGAGTTCGATGGCTACTGTGAAGGTGAGCTGATAAAGGTATGTTATTATAGTTCTCTTTCTATTCCTCTCTAGTTCTAGCAATGTCATGTACTGCTTCACATAGTTAGCTATGTTAGCATTAGCTAATGAAAATAGTTCGAGTTAGGTATATCAATATATACCTCAAGATTTAGATTCCAATTTCCTTTATCACTTATTGTTCTACTGAATAACTTTCCACTTATTTTGCTTTAATTGAATCATTCAGTTATTTACGGATGGAAAGATTGTTGTTTTGTCGAAATTCTTATCAATAACTGGTATTGTTATAATTCTGTTTATGATCTTGAATATTAGGGGTAGATGGGGCTATATAAGATGCCTTAGATGAAGAATAGTTCCATTTCAGTTTCCCAAAGAACTGTTGCTACTTTAAATCTCAAGCTGACTGATCCATGTATCTCTCTATTGTATTTTACCAACTTCCTGACTGAATTTTTTTTCTTTTTCAGGCAACATTATCTGGAAACCAGCAACCTGTACGCATAGAGATTACTGAGGCAGCAATGGAATTGGGTGCAGAAGTGAGTATGGTTATTAAACGATTCTTTCACCATATTATTTGAGATGAATCCTCTATTATAGTCACGTCTTAGGTTTTTTTTTTTCAAAATCCTTTTTAAGGAAATGGTTCAGGGAAGAAACAGTTTTTAAACTTCCACCTGCTTTAGTCGGGTCCCAATGGTGACCCGTTTTGGACTGCCATTATAAGGCATCAAGAAGAATTTGAACATTGTTGTATATGGTATTGCTTGATTCCCATATTGAGTTGCTAAGTTTTTTATGCTTCATTCTTGCAGAAGCTATCGCATTTAGTTAATGAAGCATACAAGGATGCGCACCAAAAAAGTGTCCAGGTGATAATCTCATGAATATTTTATAATTACTAGAGATAGAATCTTTTTCAGAATCACTTTTACTGATGATTTCTTTTTACATTTTTCTCAGGCTATGAAGGAAAGGATGAGTGATCTTGCACAGAGCTTAGGAATGCCACAAGGACTCAGTGAGGGATTAAAACAACAATGATCTCTCAACTGGCACCGGGATGGAGCTTAGTGAGGGATTGGATTGACAATGATCTCTTGACTGGCACCTGGAGTAGCTTCAATTTTGCGTACAAACCAATGTTAGAAATGCTCGTTTGTAATTTTTACTGTGAATTTGCATTGCGAAATTCGTTTTCTGATTGAACTTGCACTCTCTGTTCTAAACCGTCTTATGAATTCTTATATCTTTTTCGGGCGTAATTCATTGCCTTTCAAAGGCATGTTCCTTAACCCCCCCCCTTTTCGCGGGTTACCTGAAACAGTAACAACAGTATCCTGAGAGAAGTTAGATTTAAAATCCTTTTACTTCTCTATTTTTGGATAAATCTGTTACCAGTGGACCATCAGGTTGGTAGATGACAGAAGCATGCAAATTTAGTTCTGTTCCTAATGATTATAGTTGGTAATTAGTTCGAGACACATGACAACGAGCCTTTGCGTAGCATAGCATAATAGGTTTTTTTTGGTGGGTTGTTTCGTGGGGATGGATTTTTTTGGTGGTATAGGTTTATTTTAAGCATTTCGATTGTTTGCAGGGGTAAAAGGCAATCTTGTTTAAATATCTTGTTACAATCTTGTTTTCTTGGCAACCAATCAGTGTTGCCGAGTGAATTTTCTCATTCGTTTAAGGTGAAAAGCAGAACAGATTAAGGCTACTTTCTCTGTAAGTTTTTTAAGTGATTGCGCTCAAGATTGTCGACCAGTGTATAAATTAACAATTCTATATTTCTTCAGTTTCAATCATTTTGGGTTGGCCCTGCCATGAAATGGAATAGAACTAATGGTCTTTTAAGTAAATCACAAGAAATCCTGATTTAAATGAATCATTCCCAACTCTAATCAAACATAAATTAAATTAAATTAATGGGGGACTCTGCTCTAGCTGGTAGATTTGCATTTGCTCGACAAACTTATAAGCTGAAATAATTGACCCTTTCTTGTCAAAGAAGTTTATTCAAGACCTTGGCAATTTTTTGCCTGCCAAGAACGACCTGAAAAGAATGAAAGCTCTCCTGGGTTGAAATAATGGAACTTCATGTCCAGCTCCTCTCACTGTTGCAAAAGTTAATCCTTCATAAACTTCTGTCCATCCTCCAACCTAGTCAATCGTTTCCAACTGATCGTAAATACTAAAAAAAAAAATATACAAAGAAACAAGAATGCAATAATAAAAAAGAGGGTTTTGGCAATAAAATTTGTTGGTCAGATGTAATTACCTGGTTGCCAGAGTACCAAGGATACCATGGAGTTTTGACACGGAGATTGAGATGGCTAAGCGAAAACCTGGTGGCAGTCACTGGTACAAGTGAATCTGTGTCTCCACTGCATGTCAACAGAGTAAATTATGGCACGTTATATTTTGTCAGTTTTTAGTTATTACGGGGATCAAGAATCAGGTCTGCAGCAGATTAAAATCATGCAGTAACAAAATTCTTTATGAATCTCATCAAGAACAGTCAAACACTCCACCTCAAAAGCCTAATTTCCTAGTAGTAAACAAATGCCAATTGTCATTCATATGATTGGACACATCTTCACATAAGCTAATTCAGCTAGAGCATGGTAATGGTCAGCCTGTATAGATCATGATTTGCCGTCCTTTTAGTTTGCCCTACAAGAAAAAGGTACAGCTGGTGCCGACTATCTGGTGCGTGTATATATATATATAGTATCTTACTGTAAAGTGTAGTTATTATTTGAAAATCTAAAACATGATTAGAAATTTCTAATAATTCCTGAGTGATTGTTTAAAGCTCACCTGAAAACCCATATTCTTAAACCTGCTGCAATCAGCTCTTTGTATATTGGTAAGATGGAATTTTCAGAGTCCTTCCAGTTTTTGATGAGAACATCACTGTCCAATGACAAAAAAGTCATTTCTCAATCAACAAATCATTTCAACAAGTGTAGTTCAAGTTAATGATAGAAGTACTTAGGAAAACCTGCAACCAGTCCATTTATAAGGAATTCCAGTAGTATTTGCATGCATAGCCTTTTGCACGTCTGGCCGATTATAGTATTTCTCAGCATAATTTTCGGTACATGGATCATAACCCGAAATTCGTCTACGCAAAAGGGTGTTTTTGAGCCTTATATGCCTTGCTGAATTGTTTGTTGATACCAAGCAAGATGGGGTATAAATGCTGTATGGATCGATGTCTCCAAACTCGTCGTTCATGGCATAACTTACAACATCATCACATTTTTTAGAACTTTTCTCTGCTGAGAAATTGCAGTATTTGATGATGGCTTTGTAGGTTCTATCTGATATCATGGAATGGCTCCACCAAAATGCAACAGTTCCAATACTGTCGTAGTAATGGTCTGTAACAGCATTCCCTACCTGTATGACCAAAAAAAAATTTTTTTTTGAAGTCCATTAACTTTAAATAGAGCTTCTTGGTTGATTGTTTCTAATATCTTGGTAACTAACAAAAGTGAAAATTGTGCTTGATTTACTTACCATAAATCCTTTAAGATTGATGATTGGATGAGTGTAAACCTTATTATAATCATGGATTTTCTTGGCCAACTGAGGGACATAATGCCCTATACAAACATCGACAATTTTTTCAGTTCGGGAAGAAATTGGAAAGCTTATATATAACAAGTTGTTGCATACATAGATTTAAATATCGGTGTCAAAGTGACAAAATTTTATAATTTTGACTGTTTATATTACCGATGGCATACAATACATCCATAATAAATATAACATGACCGAAAATGTATGTATATATATATATATATATATATATATATATATATATATACCTGCATAGCTTTCTCCGGTAATATAAAATTCCCTGTGCTTATAGGTTGGAAATCTTGACATCCATCTGATGAGAAATATAAGAGCATCCTGAGCTGTGTCACAAGCAAATTATTATCATTAGGATTAAGGAATAACAACATCAATGAGATCTGGAAAAAAAAATAAAAATAAAAACACTACGGATTAGCTGCAAATTGATGAAAACACCTGTGCGATTGTCTCCGGAGTCTTTAAGATCGGAGCTTGTATTTGTGTAAGAGAACCCAACTCCAGCAGGTGATTCCAGGAACAAAATATTTGCTTCTATAAAACATGAAGTAAAAAGATCAAAGACTACCAAGTTTTGATAGGAAAATGAGCGCCGAAAAAATATGAGAACCCGTAAAATTAATGAAGTTAATTCGTTTCATGAAAATTACTTAAACTTCATACCTCCTTATTTGGATTCCTTAATTTTTCCAACACATATTAAGATACGAGTATGAAATAAAATATTATGTTGAATACATTTGACAATCACCTCATCGAATCCGGATTAGATAAACATAAATATAAACAACCAATTAATGTTTGTTTATTACCTGTATTCCATGAATGCTTATTAAGATAAAGGGACGAGCCAGTTTTATTAATCCGAAATGGTCCAATTTCCTCAGATGCTCCAGATGCCACTGATGAGCAACCTGGTCCTGCGCATGCACAGTGAGTCAGGGATAAGTAAAAATCATCAAAATCAAAGGATTTATTTGGGTACTAATGAGAGGCAAAAAGTACGAATTTTTAAGGTAAATTGTCTGATTTAATTAGAACAACCAAGCATTCACTGAATTCATATACGCTCCAAGTGCTTGTTTTAAACTCATTAATCAGAAGAAATCATCATTTGATGGTTCTTCATTTCTTAATAAACCTTAATTGATAGACATTCTAAACTTCAAATATGTTTAGCATCTATATCGTTTACAGAAGAAGAACTGAAAACTAATTGATTATTAAGTAGGAAAATATGGAAAATCGTGGTAAACTGATACCATTTGAGTAACTGATAATTGTAAACTAATACACCTGCATGAGAGGTTCAATGATTCAAAGATGACAATGGTACGAAGCATGATTTCAAGCAAGAAAAAAGAGGGTCGAAAAGAAGGGGGAGGGGGGACATCGATGAGTGGCCCAGTTTCAGTTCCACTATGTACAATGTGATGCTTCTATTCCTCTCTAGCTAAGGTAACCACTCCGAGTAGGGTCAAAACCTTGTGTATAATGGAGCAGAACTGCAGAAATTGTGGCTGTGAAGGACCAAATCAAAAAGACCAATATTGCTACAGTTATTATTAGTTTTAGTAAGCTTCCTTTTTTTCCCCCATTTGATGACATCTTCCTAGATTTTGCACTAAAAAAAAGCTAACCCTCTTGACTCATACACATATATATTGTTTGCATTTTAATATTCTTCTTCAAAGACAAAGAATCAACTAAAATTCACAAATGCAAGGGGGAAAAAAGTGTTGGTTTCCTTGAAATTGTATTCAAAGGTTTAGTCTGCTCTAAACCAGTAGGTAAGATTGTGATTACTATATATAAATTATAAACTATGTATTTATCTTTTCATGTCATCCTTTCAGAAGGAACACCTACCTTCTTTGCTCTTAATAAAATAAGGAAATAGTGTTCTTCTGAGATGTCAGCTTCTGTCATTAGTATGCAAGCTAGTGACCCATATTATTATATATCCTGTGCTTTAGTTTAATGATTTTTTTTTTCAAAGAAAAAAAACCGCTTCAATTCCTCCTCCATTTCTGGGTCATAGCAACTCGAGTGACCCCACATCATCATCACCATCACCTTGTGTACTGAATGCGCGTGATTCGAAGAAACAAAGGAATACAGTAGTGAGAGTTGGGGCAGGCAAAGCTTCTTTTCTTTATTTCCTATGGCTACCTTCACTATCATGTCAACTCAAGGAATGCAAGAAGACACGAAAAGAAATAGAGAGAGAGAGAGAGAGAGAGAGAGAACGAGGAAAAGTTGTGGGGAGGGCATCTTTTGGTTTCAGAAACATGGAAAATTTTGGACAGTTCTACTGGAAAGTAGTAGGTTCACTTTTTGGAATAATTTGGAGTTCTTTTTGCCCTAAAAAAAAAAAAAAAAAAACTCTACCAAATGGAAACACATTGAATAAGAAAATGAAAAAAGAAATTACCCAGTGAGCAAAACAATTTTTTTGAAGGAATTAATGGATTTTATTCAAAAACACAGGAATAAACGTCACTTGTAGACGGAATAAAACCCTAAAAAGATACAGACAGAGAGAGAGGACTATGTCCCACATGTGGGTTTTGTTTTGGTTTTCCTTCCTGGTACTATACTTTGGATTTGATATAATGCTGAACTGAACTTTGCCTCTGCGGGTGCATTTTAGATTTCGTTAAGGGGTATTTGCTAATTTATTCCTTGGAGTTGATGGGCGCAGTGTAATCCGGACTTGTGGATAAGTACCATCAACAGATTAAGCCTCCAGCTGGGACATTCATAAATGCTTCATTTATTACCAGGCAGAGATATTTTTTTGGCTCATGATTTTGGAATCAATGCCACTATGTTTAGTTAATTTCGAATTAAATTATTTTAAGTTTTAAAAGTTTTAAATTATTTTTTAATTCAAATTATTTTAATTTTAAATTATTTTAAAATTAAATTAATTTTAGTTATTGATTATTTTAAATTTAAATTATTTTAAAATAAATTAATTAAATTTAAAATTTAAATTAATTAATTTTTAATCTATTAAATTTAATATTTAAAATTTAAAATTTATTTATTTTGAATTTAAATCAATTCAGATTTAGAATTATTTCTAATTCATATCATTTTTAATTTAAATTATTTTAAATTTGAATCATTTTAAATTTATATTATTTTAAATTTAAGTGATTTTTAAATTTTTATTATTAAATTTAAATTATTAATTTTTTAATTAAATTAAATTAAAATTAAAATAAATTAATTAAAATTTTTAAATTCATATAAAATTGATTTTCGAGCACAGAGCCAATACGGAAGACATTAATTGCAGGGAAAATGAAATGTTACAAATATCAGTTTATCGCAGCGTGATTCAAGAGAATTTTTTTTCCATGGACAACTGTTTATCGGTCGGTTCTTTTTCCCCTTTTTCCCCTTTTTCCTTTCGCATGCAGTACTACTAGAGGAAATTACGTTCAATGGCTGATGTAAGTTACCAATCTTAATGACTGGAAAAGGAACTTAAGAAAATTGAATTCAATGGTAAAAATGAAGAGCAAAAGGCAAAAATGATGTCAGACGTTTAAGAAATCCATGATATGTAAATGATTAGTCAAACAGCGAAGAAAATAGAGGGATCGTATGTAGCCACAAAAGACTGACCTCCATTGAGCCAAAGAACAAGTGGTTTCTTCTCTGGAACTGAAGTAGCTTCGGTGAGCCAGTAGAAGAGAGCTCGGCCATGTTTCTCATTGACAGTAACGTAGCCTGAAAACTGTGAAAATGTTACCAGTGGTTGTCCAGGAAGCGATGAAATCCGATCGAGTTTTTGTTGTTTCGGCACAGCAGCAAGAACGCCATCGACCAGGACTGAAGATACTAATAATAATGAGATTAGACTATAACATATTGAGATGACAGAGGCTTCGCTTTGACCTGTTGCGGCTGCGACTGCCATTTTTGCACCTGTCACCCTTTTGAAGATGAAGGCTCTTTGCTCTCTCTTTCTCTCTCAGTTATGCTGAGAGATATTAATATATGGAAGCCTAAACCATAGATTTATATGGTGATTCGAATGTTATCGAAGCCCTTACGTTGTTGCTGCATTACTTACTACACAGTATTGCAGAGGTTAGGCAGCATGTGGACCTCTCTGTCAAGAATCAGATGGGAGAGACATAGGGCGGTCCCACAATTTGGCAATTTGAAAGCCAGATCAGAATTTGGTTAACTTCAAAGACCCAGAAGCTACATCATAAATGCATCACAAGACTCACTTTCTTGCCAGACTGTAAAAATACAAATAACCCAAGAATATTTTTTTAGCTCAAAAGGAGGGCGTTTACTCTCTTAAATCTGTAATCTTCCATGGATAGAGCTAGCTAAGCAATTTTGGTTTTTCCGTTTTTTTTTTTTAATAAAAGTATTTTAAACATGTTAACTTCATAATCCTTTTAATGGAGAGTGGCAGACGTGTAAATTTGGTTCTGAATTAGTTTTGGTATCTTATATATCAGCAATATTTTAAATCAATATAGTAAAAAATTGTCACTGTCAAAGTACATATTTTGATTTAATTAGCTCCAAAAGGACAAATTAGCAGAGTTATCATTTGAGATTGGATTGAAAGTGGTCAGTATGGCCACTGAATATTAAAGCTCAAGTATTTTATTTCAGAATGGCATTTAGTCTTCCAGGAAAGCTTTGAGCCAACATCTTTGACTTTTTTAGTTGGATCTCTGCGTAGCAGATTCATAGCTTTTGAGTAGTTCTAAGCATTGAAAAAAATCTTAAAAGTGTTTACATAACTATACCTAATAAACTCAAGAGTTCACCCAACTTAATCACCAAAAACAACTCAACTACCTCCATAGCTTTTACTAACAATATACTAACCACAAAATATAAGCAGCAAAGCAGGAGGGGAATTTTCTCTGTCTCTCTCTCCCTCACATCAGCCTTTTGTGGTCCGATGTGAGGGGTTATGACTATGAGACCTTTTCTAAAGGGCTGAAGCTTCGATACTTTTGACTGTGGAACAACTTCAAGTGTAATGATTGGACATCGGAGGCAGTAATAGTATAAGCCACGAGGAAGAGATGCTCATAAAATCCAAACTAGAAGTCGTTAGCTCTCTTTAGGATACATCCATCTCTCCCCACTATACCTGTCCAAAAGTAACGTCGGGTTCGGATAGTATGAATTGGATTTGCATAATTTTTTTTTTGAATTTATGTTGTTTTTATTTAAATTATTATTTAATAATAAAAATAATATTTTTATTTAAATTTAATAATAAAATATATTAATATAAAAATAATATTTAGATAATATAATAAATAATAAATAATAAAATTAATGTTTAAATCAATTCGATTTGAATTTAAATAAAAAATTAAAATTTCTTAATTATTATCCCGTCCAACTTATAAACAAAAATACTGCCTATTAAAATTAAGAATCCAATCATTATTTTTTATCATTACCATCTAATACAATTTTAATTATTAATTATAAATTTAACTTTGATAATTTATAAAAAAATTTTGTAAATATAAACATTATTGATAAATATATTATAAAATAAATAAAAAATAATAGATAAGAGCTAACCCATCTAACCCATCCACATTTTTTTTTTCTGGGATGAAGCTTTCGTATATGTTTTAAAAGCCTGCAAGGCAAGTGGTTAAAACTAAGATTATTGGGCTTGAACTGTTTGATTGAAAATTGGTCAACCTTCCAATTATTTATTGCATCTCCCTTAACATCCCATTAAAATTGTTAATGGAAATTATTAAAACCTCTTTATTAAAATCTTCTAAGCCAAC
>JBBYHK010000020.1:1654919-1672096 GCA_038382065.1 Adansonia grandidieri | reverse complement strand
GCAGAAAAAGTAGTTAAGTTCCGAGAAGAGGAATGAATATCCCCCCATATAGCTTATAATTTCCGAGCATGGGGTATAGAGTCAGGGAGAAAGTTTGGTCTCGGTTGCCTTTATGTTTATAGGGAGCTTGGAGTGAGTCATCACACCCTTTAAAAAATGTTTTAACCCAGTGCAAAAAACAAGACACTCGGTTCTCCTTCCGCCCCGCTTTTGGCATTAAATTAGGAAGGAGCCGTCGGTATATGTAGGACTTTCAGCCTTAAAGAAAAATGGCACTAGCTCGCTCGCCCCTATCCCTAAAGGGCAGAAGGGGCCCTTACTCGGCCTATTAAGCCCCTAACTCAAATAAGTAAAATGAAAACGGACTAAAGCATGGAATGTGCAGGAGCGAACCCTTAGTAAGAGATGATTTCGACCCTGATCTTTCTATTGATACTAATTCCGCAAAAAGAAAATATAAAGGCAACCACTATCAGGTTAGTAGCGGAACGAGCTTTCTCTTTCTCTAAGAAATTTGAAGATGAGAGCAGGTTCCCATTCGAGGAGCGCAATGGGTTTTGAATAATTTATACTAATATTAAAGTTCTTGAGCAGTAGTTTAAAAAAAATGAAAAATACTAGTATTGATAATTAGCAAAAGAGTTTTTATTTAACAAAATGAAAGTTGGGCCTATGAATGGGTTTTGTTTGAACAAATCATTCAAGGTTTTAGTTGAAACATTTGAAAGTGTCCACCCAAAAGCACAAGCGACTATATTTTCTTCTGGGCTTCGAGCCCTATTTCATGTGGACACATAATGATAATATAAAGACGAAAAAATTGATACTGGAAACATGGAAATGTAAAGAGCAAGTGGAGTCCATGAAGAGGAGAAAAAGCAGTTGCTTTTATTTTTATCAAAGCAGCAGCATAGTTTGAGACTATGGAGACAAATATCCTCCCCTAGTTGCAAAATCATGAAACCATTGAATGATTCAAGAATCAGGATGATGAGGATGAGAATAGGGATGAGAGATGGAGGAGGCCCCTTCACGCCCTCATAATTTGGAATGTCCTCCATTGCCTGCATAATTTTTGTTCTTTTTGTTCATCATCAGCTCATTCAAAAGCTTTTGTTTTCTTCTTTTAACCACGCTTCAAAAAGAAGCAATATTGCAGTTGTAACAAATTCAATCTCCTTGCCAGGTCTTCAAAAATATGATGATTAAATCGCTGAACTCAACAGAAACTTAGTACATGTGATAACACACAAGATAACTGGTTTCCGGTTACTGAAATGTCTTCCTTATTCATCCTTTTTCACTAAAACATCATACGACAATAAACTCTAAACGCAAATTTACTTATCTTAAGCTAAGATTAACTAGTTTTGATGTTATAGATGTATTCCCTGATTGGCAATACTAACCCATGGTGTAAGATGGGGTTGGTAAATTGATGACGGTGCTCTTAATCTTCGTCATCATGTTAATGCTGTTGGTAACTCCTTGTGATCCGATGCCACTATCTTTCAGACCCTGTTTGCGAAACATTTTGTCTTAAGTTTCATGAAGCTGATATAAGAAGAATAAGTATTCCAAGTGGGGTTTATTTGTATTTTTCTTTTACCTGAAATGGGAAATGATCCGGTCCCCGAGCTGGTGCAGAGTTAATCTGAACTGTGCCGGTTTCCATTGCATCACTTATCAATATTGCTTTATTGACATCCTTTGTGAAGACACATCCCTGCATTTTCGTATGCATATTTTTTGTTGTCAAATTATTATCATAGGAGAAAGAGGGATGATCTTCGATAAATTTGATAAATTTATCGTCCATACCTGGAGTCCGAAGTTGCTAGCATTGCAATGGTGGATTCCTTCCTCTATGGAGTTGATCCTTATTACTGGCAAAACTGGGCCAAATGGTTCCTCCCACGCGACCCTCATATCAGGTCGAACGTTGTCTAACAATAATGGCCAGATAAGATTGCCATCTCTCTTATATTCCTGACAAAATGTAGCTCCTTTCTCTTTGGCATCCTTGACCAGCCCTTCAATGAAATTCGCGGATGATTCTGACACAACCGGAGTGATATCACAGTTGTCCTCTGGTGGCCCAACCGTTAATTTTGCCACTTTTGCCTTCACCTTTTCCACCAGAACGTCTGCAACAGATTCCATCACCAAGACAACTTTAACAGCAGTGCATCTTTGGCCACTGTGGTAGTTGTTGGAACAAAAGAGTTAAGACCATATTAGTGTGTAGTAGAAGATCACAAGAATTGAAAAGAGTTAGTGTAACATGGTTCTGTTTAACCTATAAGAAAATCCTCCTTTTATTATATTTGCAGCAACCAAATCTAAGTCAGCATCCTCCAGTACGATACAGGCATCTTTTCCTCCCAACTCCATCTGAAGGGGGATCATTCCAGCCTTCTTTGAGATAGCAATACCAGTGTCTCCACCAGTGAAGCTGAGCAAAAGGAGATTGCGAGTTACACAAGGATGATTACTGGCTAAATAATGTAACAATGATTAATGGGGAGCTAATGGTGTCCGCAAGATGAAACGGAATTACCTTATACAGTTGACTCCGGGATGCATAGTAAGGAAGTCACCAATCTCAGAGCCTTTCCCTGTCACGCAGCTAATGAGCCCTTTCGGAAAGCCAGCCAAGTGAAAGCAGTGTACCATATGAAGAGCAGAAACAGCACCCTGGAAGAAAGGTTAATTACAGGAATCACTTTATATTTTTGTTGCTAGAAATAGTTTAGGATAACATCCCATTTGATTAAGTCAACATATGTTATCATCTTGTTTATTTGCAAAATACCTGTGTTGGTGGCTTGAGTACAAGGGAGTTTCCGGCAATTAATGCCGGTGCAATTTTTGAAACGGCAAGGTTGACAGGATAATTGAATGGTGGAATGGCTAGAATCACTCCAAGTGGAATCTGCAGTTCAAACGCAACTTTAAATCTGAAACTACATCAAAAACATACAAGATATGAACCAATAGGACAGTCATGTTTGTAGCAGTTTACCATTTTAAGTGGTTATAAATTGACCGACAAAAGGGCTAAATATCGTTAATTGTTTCTTATTACATCAGCTCTAGAACATCAAACATGCATCAGAATTCGCGTTTCTCAGTTACGTTATAATCCAAAACAACTTATATTGAACTTAAACATTTGGAACAGTAACTATGGCTGATGATTCAAGGGTTTCTTTAACTTTCCATTGAACATAAACATGTTGGAGCAATGAATGAATTAAATACCATAATTTTTATCAATTCAATACTGTTTGATGAGAACCCTGAAGAAATTTACCAAGATAAGAAACGAAACTTTACCTTGGAAGTGAGGCAATATTTGGTTCTTTCATTCCCAGGAAAGCTATCAGATACCAGGAATTTTCCTTCGCCAAGAATCCTAACCCCCTCTTCAGCAGTGTAGGAAACCAGATCACCGGACCTCACAACCTTCAAGAAATCAGATCAAAACCAGTTTCACTTCTGAAATAAACAAGCTCATAAACAAAGCTAGAACAAAATACATATATATATACATATATATATATATATATATATATATATATATACCTCGGTTATTGCATCTTTGGCTGGTTTTGCAATTTCTTTAACCAGGCACTCAGCAATTGGTGCTTTATGTTCCTTTAGGATGGCAGCAGCTTTATGAAGCAGCTCTGCTCGCTTCCAAAGTGGAGTCTTGGCCCATGATTTTTGCACATTTTTTGCTGATTCCATCACCTTGTTGACTTCTTCTTGTGTACAAGCTGTTTCAGAACCATAAAATAATTAACTTCCTTAAGCATATACCTGAAGCCATTTGCAGATACAAATCTTTTTTAATTCTGAGTTATCTGTTTAACTGCTAATCCTTAGATTTTGTTTGCTCATCATTTACCAAGCCATGCAAACCAGCTATTAAAATTTGATCTCGGACCTCATAATTCAATTATTTGGACTTGGTTAAGTAAGGTCTTTAAGTTACATAGCTATATATCCTTCATCAACAACAAAGCAATCGGTTATCACAAGAAGCAAACTTAAAGTTCCGAAGTTAAACATCAGCTAACTAAAAAAGAAACGAAGAAAAGCAAAAAATTCGACTAGAAAATTTTTAAACAAGAGCATGTGTATATATATATATATATATATATATGATTACTTAGATCAGCCGAATATAGTGATATTTTTACAAGTTTAGCTTGTATTAACCTTGAACTTTGTACTGAGTTTTTCTGGTAGTTGGGTTGATAATAGCAACAGTTTTCCCGGAAGAAGACTTCTTCCATTCTCCATCAGCATAATACTTGTAAACATCTCCATCCAATATCTCTGCAAACACTCCAGTCCCAGCCATCACGAGAAAGAAACTCAACCCAACAAAGAAAATCTACTTGTTTTCCTGGGATTGCCTAGAGAAACAGAGAAATGAATGTGTGAAGGGTAGAGTGAAAGGTGAGGCACTGAGTGTCTGGTGTGAGTTTGATGGTAATACTTGTATATATAGGGAGAAGGTGAGCCACGCCTTGCCTTGGTTGCAGCTACTTCGGAAATGACTTTGGTGTTAGGTGGTTCACATTGTGCCAAGTAAAAATATCGGCTCTAACTTCTAACCCTTTTCTTGTCGCATTACATTCAATGCTGACCGCTCAATAGCTTACTAATCAAAATGTTTGTTAGCCTCGTTTTTCCCTTTTGGAATCAACTTGCTAACCTTTTTTTTCCTTTTTCTACTCTTTTACCTTTCACATACTGTTTAATTTATTTTCTTGTTTCTTTTAGCTGTTTTATAGTGACTTCATGATTTTATCAAGCTGGTTTAGTTGAATGTTCGCAAAAGCTACTTTCTAAACTCTGTTAACAGTCAACTGCAGTGCTTGCCTAGTGCTTAAGTAAGGCAGATTTAGAGTTTTAAATACTCCAAATCTAGGGGTTTAATCTGGTATAACGTGAGAAATGTAAGCATTTGCACCGACAAAATTGCAACCTAATTTAGTCTGTTTAATGTAAATTATTCATAATAACGATTTTGGGTCTCAAAATTCCAATGTAAAAAGTTAATGTAAAATTAATTGGTTTCTGCTCAAGTGCAGCTATCAAAAACGAATGGTAGTTTCTTGTCTATATAAAATTATAAATGCCCCCCCAACCCCCAATTTTCCTTTTACATCATCTTCCAACTTGTTCCAAAATCAGATTTTAGTAGTACAAATTGAGTTAATAAGAGCAAAACTCAACCATGATCTGATTATGAAAGAGTTAGGGAAAACAAGATCTGCTTCATTTCATGTCAAACCTCTTCCAGGATTGTTACTGTCAACAGTTTAATGTTGGCAATTCTTGTCCAAAAGTTCAGTCGAATCCTGGGGTTTTAATTAGAGCTAATTAGGGTTTGCAAAAGGATTTTCAATGCCATCCCCCAAATCGCATGGAATATATTTTCATGCTTTGCCAAGAGTTTTTATCTCTGACATGTGAAACAAAGATGATGAAAATTGCATGGCGGCTACAAAACTGATTTAAAGTAATTAATAAGTTGATCGGTTTATCCTTACGGATAGGCATTTCTTTTACCAGAAAAACTGTTATCCTCACTATCGCCATGCCAATTGCCATACCTTATATTATCCTGGATAAGCTGATGTGCACCGCCCAACCAAGTGTCCCCTTCCCCCAGTTGGGAATTCGACAGCACTTCAACCCACTGATTTTGCAGTGGATGCATGTTCTTTTCGAACACTTCTATTTATCCATTCCCTACATTCTTTTATTAAAAGTCTTTTTAAAAATCCTTGAGCATCGTGATATAAGTAACACGTACACATTTCAAACATTTATCTATTTTTAAATAATTCAATCAAAATAATAAAAACCACAAATTTCAAACCGAGAAGAACGCAGCTTTAGCTTTAATCAGAGAAGGGGTTCGCTGGAAATTGAAGAGGCAAGGCTTGACATCATAGGTAGTGGTTGATAAACCTCATTGGGCGTCTGGTGGGGTGTAGGATCAACTTAAGATACAGACCACAAAGCTTAGAGTAGTAGGTTGTTAGATGTCCGAATGATAAGATGCGTCAGGCTCCATTGACCACAAGCCACGAGCTGACTGACCATGCTAATAAAGCCACTTGACCCACTAATTCATTCATACTGATGGACCAGACTTGATTCCTCCCTACCATTTATGGAGATAAAAGCCCATTAAAAAAAAAAAAAGTTAAGAGCAAAGTTTACAACTTCTGAGCTAGACCCAACGGCAAATCAATGGCATTTGCTTGATACCACCCCCAATGACCTGTTCTTTGGGTTGGCTTACGGCTCATTGTTGTATTGTGTTACTGCTAATCCGTTGTCACATTGCAGCTTAAAACAAAACTACCATTCAAATATTTCTAGCCGATTGCTTTTTGGAACCTCAGCTGCCACTCTAGAACACGACATTTTCAACGGCATAAAAATTCCATTACGTGATGTAGTACATGAAGTTGCAAAATTATGATTTGATCACGTTTAATTGAAAAATAATGACCTAAATTCCTATAACCAAAAGAGGATTTTAATCAGCTTAACGGTTGATGCCATTGGCCCAAAACAGATATCTTGAATCGAAATTAACTAGGTCCTAGGCCCCGTTGAAAAGCCAATCTCAGACTAGCATAATATAGCAGGATTTCCGAATGGTTTGCCACGTACTAAGCACATAATTGAAAGAGGAAAAAAGGAGAAGCATTTTAAAGAAACACCAAGCAGTTCAGCTTCGCAACTTTGACCCAAAAAAAATAAAATGAAAATTCTCAAGCACATTAATCTGCCGTTTACCGTCAAAATTCATAAATGAGAAAAAAAACCTCTGCTTCT
Organism: Adansonia grandidieri; assembly: GCA_038382065.1. Classification (NCBI taxonomy): domain Eukaryota; kingdom Viridiplantae; phylum Streptophyta; class Magnoliopsida; order Malvales; family Malvaceae; genus Adansonia; species Adansonia grandidieri. The sequence goes on along the minus strand of JBBYHK010000020.1, from coordinate 1,665,223 downwards.
ACCAAAGAAACCAGCCTCTGATTGCCTATTCCTTGTGCTGCTGAACAACTTCAGCTGCCTCATGTTGTTCGCCATAATCCTGCAGGAAAAAGAATAATAAATCCCAACAATCATAAATATAGAATATGCATGGCTAAATTTTCTATGTATCGCTTGACAATGAAACTGATATAAGATGAAAATAAGGTGAAAAGAAGGAACATGGATTGATTAAAAAAAAAAATAGCTGAAGTTCAACTAGAATGTAATTCCATGTATACGTTCATACCTTGACCACTACACAAGAGCAACCAACTACCTTCCTTGCTTTTCCCTCAGAATCTATCTTACACAACTGCATGCAGAGATGAAGCACGATCAGAATTTACGGTAATAATAATCTCTTTCAATTTGGTTGCATGCCTTGATTGCGAGGTTGTAGTACATTCATCAAGTGAAAGGGGTTCATCATACAAAGAAACAAGTTAATTTGAAGACAAAGTCTAAAAAACAAATTGAAGCAAAATTGAGAAGGAATATCTCCCAAAACCAAGAACAACATAACATACTGGGAACAAGCACACAACTAAAATATTGGATGGCACCCTCGGCGTGTCTTGAAAAAGCAAGGAAATAATTCAGACACAAATGATCAATGAAATTTCACTTACACCAGCCCACTCGCCAAGAGTTTTCGCACTAGGTGCACACAACACTTTAACATTATGATCAGCACAGAGTGCCTTGACCAGTTTAACGTAATCTGGCTGATCACAGTCATCGGCTATAACACAAAGATGCACGTTGTGCTTTTCAATTGCCTTGGCAGCTTCATGTAGGCCACGTGCAAGTCCACCATGAGCTTGCGACTTCCTCACCACAAGGGGCAAGGCTGTGTTGATGTCCATTGGCTCACCAATTGCAGCTACTGCCTCAGGTTGGGCAACTGCAACTTCTTCTCTGCAAATGCAAGAGGCAAGCATAAGGCACAAATACATGCAGAATAAACAAAAAGGCAATCTACGTGATGAAATCTTTCAAAGAAACAAATAAAAACTATCAGACAGAAACAAAGGTTAGGGAAGAAAATGATGGATTAGAAAGCTGAGAAAAGGGCAAATTTTGTTGACAAAATGGAACACCAATAAGACTTAAATCTCAAGATGGGACAAAATGGAAATACTAGCTCCGACTCCAATGCAAAAACAAATTCCCAACCTGACTAAGATACTTTCCATTTCTAACAAATCTGAAAGAGAAAAAAAAAAAGAAAAAAAAAAAAAACAATTCAAACAAGCAGCAAATCATCTCAAATAAAGCACAGTGCAATCTATACTAGCATAGGGTGAATACCATAACAATTAATTCCACACTAAAGCAAACAAAACCCAAAGTCTATATACTTTAAATGCAAGCAACTTGATGTCATACGGAGATACTAAAACAAGCCAAAAACAACCAGATCAAAATTTTATGGAAATACCACAGATCTTCTACTATACATGGCCCTAAGCCTTTACAGAGGAACAAGTTGTCACTTACCCAGACATTTTTTTTGGGCTGAAATCGGGGTAGAAGGTCCTGCTTCCTAGTTAGCAAAAGAGAAAAACAAAGTCAACCAAACGGATCTTTTGACTAATATAACACGGAAACCTAAACAAAAGGAATGTGTTGTTTCACAGCAATTTTTTTTTGTGAGAGAAATCAAAGGAAGCATTCGATCACTAAGTAAAAAAAAAAAAAAAAGAGGACAGAATAGAAGGAAAAAGACTGCACAATCAAGAAAAGGGCTTACCTGAGAGTGAAGAAAATGAAGAGCTAATCTGATGCCGGGCGGAGGAATGGAAAGGGTTCTAGCAAAGGAAGGAGACGGTCTATAACGCAAACAATATTTTTCAATCTTGGATGGGCCTTTGGGCTGCTTTCTTCATCTCCTTTCTTTGGGTCTCTTTGGTCCGACGTTAACGAGGACTTGTCCCAAAAACGTGTTTACTTGATAAACCCTCTGTGTGTGTGTGTGTATATATATATATATATATATATATTTATTTTATTTTATCATAATTATTTTTAAAATATTTTATATTTTATATTTTGAGACATTCTTTTATTCTCGTATCGTTTTCATCTTATTTTTAGTAACATATTATATTTTAAATTTTATTTTAATCATTTTTTATATCATATTCATATCTTACGATCACAGCATATCTAAAACAGGTTTGGAACAATAAAATCAGAATCACAGCAATTAATAATGGAATATATTAGCTTTTCCACCAAAGAGAGAAAAGAAGTTCAGTTAAAATCGATTTATATTAACTGAAAATTAGCAATATTAATTACAGAAAGACGACAAACTATTACGGTTACTTGGCTTAATTTTGGTTTATAATGAAGATTAAAGTTTTGCCTTCACGGCCTTGGTCTGAAAAATTATATCATCATTAGTTAACGATTATATGATTTCAATCACTCAACCAAAACCACAGAATACATCGTTTATCTAAGGGCAATAGGGGGGTTGTGTATTAGCAAATCTTGGCAAATCCACGATAGAGAATCAAAGTTCGATCCATATGAGTGCACTCTTTAAAAAGAACAACTACACCCAAAGGGCAGCTAGGAACCTTGAAAAGAATTATTCACATACGGTAAAAATAACAAGGATACATGTGAAAAAAACCAATAATAATAATAATAATAATAATAATAATAATAATAAAGAACAGAGAAAATAGGGTCACAACTGCAATATGGTTTGATCCTTAATCAAAATCTTCCGCAAAGAATTTTTGACAGAGGTGTAGCAATAAATTGATCAAAAAAGGTCAAGATCAATACCTCTTTAGGACGGACTTTGTAAATTCAATATATTATAGCACTTTTTCCCTGCTAAAAAGAAAGAAGTGAAAACAAATATGATAATGATTTTATGGTCATCGATCACCAGACATCAATAGATGAGCAACACACCTAGAGCCTAGCATAGCACCGCATACCTTAACTTCGGAAGAGAGCTAAGAGCAGGAATGAACACCTCAAGTGGGTTGCAACCAAAATCCAGTGTTTAACTTAGTTGACTCATTCAATCATTCTTTTTAAATTCAAATCCTAATATCTACAACCTTCCACTATCCCCAGGCTATCGCTTTCTTTGCAGCAAAGAAAAAGTGGGTTGTTAGCAGAGTTGTCATATCTGAAAAAGATTTGGTGTCAAACTAACAGGGTAACCAACATAACAATATCATACAGAAAATGGCTAAAATTAATCATCCAAATTTGAGCTTTGGCGCCACCAATTGATCTTTCAACTCAACACAAATATTTGGCACATTGTTCCACCAGAGAATTTATCTAAGTTGATACTATACAAGAATACTGAAGATTACATGGAGGCAGCTTATCTTGATTGCTCTCAAAACCTCTTTCTTCCACGTTTTGAAAAGCTACCGTTGATTCATTTTTACCGTTTTCTTCTATTCTGAAACTCAACTAACAGATATTCTTTATAGGAACAAAACCCAAATTCAGCAACAACACAATCTAAAAAAAACACTGCCTAACAAAATACATCATATCAGAGCAAGTAATAAAGCATGTTACAGCACTTAATCATTGAAGTTAGATATGTACTAGAATTGTAGGTTAAACAAGTATAATTCGATTCAGTTTCAATAAATAAGGAAACATACAATGAGGGAATGGCAATCTTAAAACACATCAATATTCTCCATTCATGAACTAACCAACAGATCAACTTTACCAAGATACAACAGACGACATCAGTTTCGACCAAGCGGGAGTGATCTACAGGTAAAAGTTTCCTTAAAATCCAACTTCTTCGAAGAAGTAAATATAGAAGCATAAACTTCCTTAGTAGCATTAGCCGGTGCCACATCTGCAGCTCTAAACTTCTTCACCCCACCATTACTCAATCCCTTCCCATTCTCAAGTTTTCTGCTCCCTTCCAATTTACCACAGCTCTTCTCCCCGTCCATAACATCGATTCCCCTTTTCTTCTTCTCCTTCACTGTTTTCACCTTCTCTTCCTCCATCCTCTCCTTCAAGGCTGCTACCTCCTCCTCGCTCCCATTAATCACCACCTTATCAGACTCCACAAAATCCTTATGGCAAACCAAGCAAGCTGATGACTTAACCTCTTTCAAAGCCTTGGAACTAACCACATGCCCGCAATTTTTCAATGCAAAAAATTTATACTTCCCATTAAATTCAAGGCCCGTTATTGGGCACTGAAACCTGGCACCATCTGTGGCATCTGATTCCTTCCCAGGAATCACCGACAACTTAATATCAATCATATCTTTCAAACCCTTTATATGTCTATACTCTTTGGGCAACTTCTTACCCAACAAAGTTTCGACAAGAGCTTCCTTATTAAAAATATTGCCTAATTTATCAATCACACAAGGTTCTCTCACAGGTTCATTGGATAAGGCACAATTAAGCCACTTACCGAGCCTTTGCTCATTCGGGTCGACTTTATCAGGCTTTTTAACAGCGTACATCTTGAGATAACAGTCGCGGGACTCCGCTCCAGTGGCGCCTCCATCGCCGCCGCCGGCAGAGAGGCGAGGAAGGAGAAAGAGCGTGGAGAGAGGGGTGATTTGGGGATTTGGGAGAAGGGTGGAATCGGAAAGGGGTTTTCCATTGAGGGTGAAGTAGAAGGAGGAGCGCGATTGGGGATTTTGAAGTAGAGTGGATTTAAGGTGGTGCAGGGATAGGGATTGGGCGGGTTCTAGGGTTAAAGTCAGGGTTTGGTGATTTGGGGATCGAATGAAGAATTGAAGACGCATTTTGGTTTGGGAAGGATTGTGTGAATTAGGGATTCGGTTTAACGAAATTAGGCGGAAATTGACTAGGTTTTGCAGAACGAAAGAAAACGAAATAAAAGGAGAGAGAAAAAAAGAAATAGATAGGCACCGACTTATTTATAGAGAAGCAAAAAAAAAGGGGAAAACAGTAATCTTGCTTTCATTGAGAGTCGAACTCAAGACCTCCCGCTTACTAAACGGGTGCTCTAACCAACTGAGCTATGAAAGCTTAGCGACTCTGCCTTTAGACTTACTTTAAAATTTTTTGTTTAAGAAAAATATGGATTCTGAAGGTCCTAGATCACAATGATTGAATGCAAGGGCAAGGATTTGACAATTGAACCGGCATGGCGTGACATAAAGTTACTTTCCTTTTTTTCCATATTTGCGGAGAATTCAAGTAGTAATATCCGAAATTTTATTTTCTTACCCAAACAATACTTAGGGTTCATTATTGTACGAAAAATTATAATTAATTAATCATAATTTAAAACTTATACTCATAGACAGCGAAATTATTAGCATAAATTATAATAAAAAAATATGTTGGTGAAATGCTTATAGTCTTGTTTACTTAACTTTTTTTTACTTTGAAATAAAACAAAAAAATCAAAGAAAATCTCACCATTTTATAATGTGTGAACCAAGATAACCAATATCAAATAACTAAATATATTATTTTTGTTTTGATATTAATACATATAGATGTTTTTTATGTATAAAATTTTAAATTTTTTTATAGCATATTTTTAAAATTTTCTAAAATATATATATATTAGACTACAATATACACACCTAGGTAACATGGGTGAAAAAAATGATTTAAAAAGTAAATTACTTATTATATTTTTAAAAAAATAAATTGAAGATTTTTTTAAAAGAGACTAGGTAATTTTTGAAAATAAATAAGTTTTTTTAAATATGCGGATAGTTTTTAACAATATTTTTTTCAAAACAAAAATTTTAAAAACAATTACGTACATTCTTTTATTATTTTATCTCATAAATTTATAATTTTTTTAAATTTATAAACTGTATTAATATTATTTAATTTGTGATATTAAATTTAATCAATAATTTTAAAATTAATATAAATATTTACATAAATTTATATTTATTACTTACATTCGTAAGTTTATAGATGAATATAAACCTTTTAAAATATAAATATTTATGATATAAAATTAAAATATATTGTAAATTATTATTAATCAAGTTTAATTATATAAATATAAAGAATGCAATAAAAAATAAAGATTTTATATTAAATACAAAAACCGAAACGATAGAATGCTGGAAGCTGAAGCAAGAGAGGAGGCAAGTGAAATGTACAGGGTATAAAAGCCTCCTAAAGCGCCTGGTCTTTCTCTGTTCTCTCACTTTATGGATTTTTATCTCTTTAATGTTGATGTTGTTACAATGTTGAAGTACAGGGAAGCTTTTGGATGAAAGCTTTCTTTATCTTCTTCGTCCCAAAAAATCATCATTATATATATGGAAAAAAGAAGGCTTTACGCGCAATAATCAAATTGTCATCTTCCTAAGGAGAAAAAAAAAAAAAAACGATAAACCCTCCTCCTTGCTTGATTCATTTCATCTCTCTAAAGTCCCTACAGATTTCGATTCGAATCTTTATTTTCATTGCGTCCAATCTGACATTTACTAGTCAGCTCCGACGTTTTGCGGGGTAAGATCTCTCATGTTCTTTAACTTCTTTATCTTTATTTATATATATTTTTTATGATTTCCCGAATTTTCAAGGCTTTGATTGGTGTTTCAAGATATGGATTCTTGTTTTCTGTTGGTTCCGATAAATGGGTACTTATTGGTCTTTAATCTTGTTATTGCAGATCCTGGGGATTTGGGTTTTTTGATAGTTGTCCAAGAAATCAAAACTTTTTCCTTTTTTCTTTTCGTGAAGAAAGATGTCGATTTTGCCCAAAAGTGAATCAATTCACATAAGGGAAGTTTGGGACGAGAATTTGGCTTGTGAATTCGAGTTAATTCGAAATATTGTGGACGATTACCCCTACATTGCTATGGACACTGAGTTCCCTGGTATTGTTTTGCGCCCAATAGGCAATTTCAAGAGCAGTTTTGATTACAATTACCAAACTTTGAAAGCAAATGTTGATCTTTTGAAACTGATTCAGTTGGGTCTTACTTTCTCCGATGCCAAAGGGAATTTGCCTACTTGTGGAACTGATAAATACTGCGTTTGGCAATTCAATTTCCGCGAATTCGATCCCAATGAGGATGTTTATGCCAATGATTCCATTGAGCTTTTGTCTCAAAGTGGTATTGATTTTCAGAAGAACAAGGAAAAGGGTGTTAGTGCGAATCACTTCAGTGAACTGTTAATGTCATCTGGGATTGTTTTGAATGACAATGTGCATTGGGTGACTTTTCATAGTGGTTACGATTTCGGGTATTTGCTGAAGTTGCTTACTTGCAAGAATCTTCCTGATACTCAAACAGGCTTCTTTAGTTTGATCAAGATTTATTTCCCCACTCTATATGATATCAAGCATCTAATGAAGTTTTGCAATAGCCTCCATGGTGGGTTGAACAAGCTTGCTGAGCTGTTAGAAGTGGAGAGGATTGGTATCTGTCACCAAGCTGGTTCAGATAGTTTGCTTACTTGTTGTACATTCATGAAACTGAAAGAAAATTTCTTTAGTGGGTCGACCGAGAAATATGCTGGTGTGTTATATGGTCTTGGTGTTGAGAATGGACAGAATACTTCCTAAAATCATAAGAAAATTTTGTTTAGTGGTTTGACTGAGAAGTATGCTGGTTTGTTATATGGTCTTGGTGTTGAGAATAGACATAACACTTCTTAAATGTCAAAAGAATTATGAAATAAAATCCATTTGTTAGTCTTTGTGTTCCACTTGCTATCTACTTTTGCTAGCTGTTATCTTATCATCAGCCTGCTTTACATATATGACTGTCATCTCAAGCATCATGGATATCATCGAACATTCCGTGGACCTGTTTATACTTCTTTTACTCTTGTTGGTTATCAAAGAAATGAAGAATGCACATGTAAGTGGAGGGAGAGAGGGGAGGGATGGTAAGGGAAATGTTTCAGAATGGCCAGCCAAAGGACCAGGCTCTCTTATCCTGGGATTTTCGGTCTAAAATTGTGGGCTTACTTTCCAAAATCCAGATAGAGATGTGTCCGGATCTGGTATTCCAAGTATTTCCATTCGAAATAAAGAGGTAGGAGGATAATTTCATGGTGGATTTGAGCTATTCCCATGTGTTTGTTTACTTATGTTAACCTTATTCAAACCTGTAAAATTTGATCAAGTTTCTTTCTTTTATTGCAATTAATCCAACATGTCTCAGTTGAACAAGCCACAAATTCAGCTTCGCCAAGGAGCAACTGTAGATTTTAAGGCACTGCCATTTTGCAGAGTAAATGTATCAAAGATTGCAGGCTGAGATAAGCCATTATGAATCAAACTTTAAAAATGCAAATCCAACAGGATTACAAAATGTAAGATTCATTGATCATCTTTATGTTCATATAGTAAAATAAGCAGCTGATTTAAAATTGGTGGGAGGGATGGTGGGAAAAAGTTATATATTTCATTTTTGCCGTGCCTTTGCTTGGAATGTTCTTTATTGTTCTAGAAAATTCAACTAATGCATTAGACTTGTCGATTTTGGCGAAACTCGGGAAGGCAATGATGAAGAAGAGGGAATAAAGACCTGAATACGGTGCTTTTGCCTTACATCATCTCCTCCTGTGTTTCTTAGCAATGGCTTCCCGTTACTGTGGATTTGGGATTTTAAACTTTCCTGTAGCTCCAGAGCTCACTGACAAGGTGTGTACCGCTAGGGTTCTACACATTTAACTCGTTCGAATTTGTTACGGCAGCCTCATAAACCTCTTCAACCCAGTGTTCCTTTCTTAATTTCTTTCCATTTTCATCTAAAACTTCCTGGAACATGCAAAAACAGCGTTTATTCACAGGTTCTTATCTGTTAAATGGAAGAACTGATCCACATTTTCCAATCAGGATATGCTAAGATTTCAGAGGCATGTAACATCGGTTTCCCCATCAATCTCCAGAATCTTAAATGGATGCCCTCTTGAATCCTGTATATGTTCCTGCCATTGAGAGAAAAAGCTTGGCAGCCTACTCCATATCTCTCCTTTACAAGCATTTTGAAACTGCTTGATGCTAATATCTCCCACTTTCTTGAATCCAATAGCTGTACGATGAGTCTGATGCTCTTGCACAGCACTTTGTTCAGAAATTCAGAATCCTCCAATGCCTCGAATATTTCTTTTTTTTTTTGTTTCAAGTATGCTTAATCAATATTCATATCCGACATATTTTTTTAATAAGAGTATTAGGATTGACTTTTTAAAAACTTTTTAAATATATAAAAAATTAAAATAAATTAAATACACCCGAATTGTATACATATTCGTATTTGATATTCATACTTAAATTCGAGTAACATAGTTACAACTCCATTGAGTTTCATTCAATGAATAAAAAACTAAATTGGAGGTTCAACCAGTTGGACATTCGATTTCCGGTTGGCGATTCAACCATGGTAGCATCCAAGAAATTTAAAAAATAAAAATAATAAAGAAAAATTTTAAAAATTATAACAAAGGAAAATAAGAGGAAAAAAAAGGAAAAATTAGAAAAATGTTAAAATAAATAAAAAAAATAATATAGGTCTAACCGGAATCTTGTCACGGGGTCATTACCCTCTTCCCAAAATATATGCTTAATAGGATGAGCAGCGCACCCGTTTATATGCCCAAAAACCTTCTTTTTCTTATCTGATGTGGGATTAGTGCACAATGCCTATTTCTTTAGAGCGCTTGGCTTGATATACTCCCCCATTCAATCTTGCAACGCCTCCGTCACGGGCTCTTTCACCATTTTTGCCTACCTTACCCTTAGGGTGTTTAATGTGGAGTCACGATTGATCTATCCTGCGGACTTTACCCGTTAGGACGCTCGATGTGAAATCAGATTGTCAAAAATTGACTCTGATACCATTTGTTACGGGATCATTACCCTTTTCCCAGAAATATATTTGAATTTGATTAATTAATTTGAATGGGATTTGGATTTGGGTTTCAAAAAATTAAATGGGTTTTGAAAAAAATTGTTTAGACTGTAAAAACTAAAAGCTTAAAAAAATTATCGAATTGCAATTAGATTTTAAAAAAATAACTCAAAATAATAAAAATATATTAAATCTGATTTTATTGATTTTTTTACCCTTTTTGGTTCTTGATTTCCAAATTTTTAACTGTCCTGTCTAATTTTCTAAAAATCCAGTTTTTATATATCATTGAACCACTGAATTAATTAGTTCTCAATCCAATCAATTGAATTAACTGATCGGTTCTGATTTTTTTTTTTCAACATTGTTCCCTTATCATTTATTACTGCCTCTCACCCCATGGACTCCAGCACCTTTAAATTTCCCTTTTATTCTTCGATTTTC
>JBBYHK010000020.1:1629209-1654819 GCA_038382065.1 Adansonia grandidieri | reverse complement strand
ACCCCCAATTACATGAACTATGATGATGGAATCTCATCTTTAATTACATGAATAAAACAACAAATCCTTCAGCAAAAATGGAAGAGCTTAGTCCCCATGAGTTGTAAAGCTCTAGATTGACAACATCTGGTCGAATGTTTCTTAAGCCTGACACTCTTACCCTGATCATGTCCTTAAGTTTCACCAAAACCACTTCCTTAGTGGTTTGTAACTGCTGGAAACATCTACAATTCCTTTAGTGCCAAATCAAATATATAAATGCATTCCATGCCAAGCGCAAGATGATAAAAATGAAAGCCTTTTCTTTTAACTTGTTGGTTGCCCATCGTAACTCTTATTGCCATCTACCAATTCTGCGCTGCAGTTGGCAGAGATGCCCCATGAAATAAGTCTATTCTGTGATTTTTGGATTCTTGATCAGACTGGCATAAAACACACATTCCATCAATATCCATGCCCCATGAAATAAGTCTATCCTTAGTTGGCAACCTGTCAAGAGCTGCCATCCAAGCCACTGATGAATGCCTGAGAATATGAAGAGGGAACCAAATCAGCCTATCCCATTCTACCTTCCTCTACTTAATTCTAAGCTCATTCCATACGTTGGTAATAGAGTATTAGTACCAGAATGCTTCCAGACCATAATTCCATCTTGACAACATATGAATTGTCAAGCCAAATTTCTCATCTGTAAGGGCTTTCTCCACGTTCGACTGCTCCCATAAGTTATGGGAGCTTGCCATATTGTCCCGCCTTTGAGTATGTATGCCTTAATCCATGCAATCCATAATGATCCAACGTGGGTGAGCAAAGCCCACATGTGCTGAAGGATGTAAGCTTTATTCCAGGTTGACAGCTCCTTCAATCCTAACCCCCTTCAGATTTAGGACAGCATAGGGAACTCCACTTTACTCTTCCCTTTGCTGCAATCTCTCCTCCTTTTCAAAAGAACTTAGGGTGTAACTACTTTACTTTCTTGATAATACTTTTAGGCAGAACAAAATGTCGACACCAAAAGTTTGAAACATCGAACAACGCATCTTGAATAAGTTTAAGTCTTCTAGCATAAGAAAGCTGTTTGGCTGCCCAACTATTAATCTTTTTGGATATTTTCTCTAGCAAAATAGCACAGTCCTTCTCTGTTAAGTCTTCTTATAAACAAAGGGACTCTTAGGTACCTAATAGGCAAGTGACCCGGCTTGAAACCTGTCGGCTGTTGTATTCCAAGTAGAACATTCCTATTTGTACTAGTAGAAAATTTTCACTCTTCTTGGAATTGAGTTGCAGACTTGAAATGGTATAGAAATGCTGCAGTATACATTGTAAACCCACTATTGAGTCTAAGTAACCCTTTGTAAAACTCAATAAGTCGTCAGCAAAGCAAAGGTAAGTAAGCTTAACTCTATAACAATCAGGATAATAGCTAAGCACTCCATGATGGGCTTTGCATCAAGCATTCCAGACAGTACATTCATGGCCAATACAAAAAAGTAAGAAGAAAGAGGGTCTCTTTGCCTTATTCCTCTTGCTCCATGAAAATAACCTACCAAGCCTCCATTTAGGGAAATGGAGTATTTTGGTGAAGTAATACAGATTTTGATCCATCTGATGAACTGCTCAGAAGGTTCCAAAGCTGATAAAACAGTAAGAATAATTTCTCAACTCAGCAAATCAAATGCTTTCTACAAATCAATCTTTAGTGCACAGCTAAGAGATAAAGTTGCTCTACCATACCCCTAACAAGTTCTTGGGCCATGAGAATATTGTCAGTTACACTCTTCCCTGGTATAAATGCACTTAGATTGATAGAGATCAAAGTAGGAAAAGAAGTTAAGTCTGGATGTGATGATTCTGGTGATACACTTGTAAATAACTGAGCACCATGATATTGGTCTAAAGTCCTTCATTTGGCTGAGACTTCGACTTTCTAATATAAATGCAATAATTAAAAGCTGGGATCATGGCTTGTATTCGGAAGAAGTGATGAATAGCTTCAATGCCGATACAATTGACTTTTTAAAGAATTGAGCTGTAAAACCCTGAGGCTTTGTCACCATTTTGTGAGAATATGGAGTGTCTAACTTCTTCGCTTGTCACTGGTCTAGTTAAGCCTTAAGCTGAGAGGCTTAAGATTGAAGGGGAAATAAAAATAAAATATATGTTTTCCTCTAATCGTATCAATTAGTAAAAATATATGTTATGATGGTTGTTTTTTAAGTACTGAAAAAAAACCCGTCTTATGTAAACATCATTTCTTCACTGCTCTCGTACTCTAGACTAATATGAAATCTAAACAATAGGTAAAATCAAAACCCTTTCCCCTAATTCTCTTTCTCTCTGCTTTTCCCGTCTCACCCTCTCTTCCTCTTTCTTTGAGGAACTCCGATGGAAGAAGACGATGAGTTCGGAGATCTGTACACGGACGTTCTCAGGCCTTTCTCCTCCGGTGCAACGCCACCACACCAGCCTTCTCCTACAACCGCACATCTCCACCGTCCGATCGATTTCAACCTTCAATCCCAAAAAGACGACAATACCCTCTTTGGAGCTCCACGCCCGATTCCCGACTCTCAAAACCTAGCTCCCTTTAATTTTCATCCTCTTCTTTCTTCTGCTGCTGCTGCAGCTCCGGGTTCGATCCCTAACCCCGATTCAGCTCCCGAGCCAATGGTTTTGGATTCTAAACAAGAACCTGCCGATGGAAAAGAGGTTAAATTCGATATTGAAGAGGGGGGTAGTAACGTACTGGAGGATACCTGCTCGGATAACCCGATAATCCCGGGTTTAACCGCATCGGTTCGCCAGGAAGATTCTGGAAGGAACAATGACGGAAGCGATAACGGAATTCGAGGCAGCGGCCAAGTGGAAGCCGCAGGAGAAGAGGATGATTGGGATAGTGACAGTGAAGATGATCTACATATAGTGTTAAATGACAACAACCACGGTCCGATGGCTATGGAAAGAGGAGGAATGATGGGGGAAGATGATGATGACGACGACGAAGATGGGGACCCGCTTGTGATTGTGGCTGATGAAGGTGCAAACCAAGGGATGGAGGAGCAGGAATGGGGTGAAGAAGGACGGCAGCCGGTGGATGGGGAAGGAAAAGAAGTGGTGGAAGCGGGGAAGGTTGGCGCTGCTGGCAGTGGAGGAGGGAGCGTGGTTGCACCAAAAATTGGGTACAGCAATCATGGGTTCCATCCGTTTCATTCTCAGTTTAAGGTCAGTGTGTTATCATGTTGATGCTGTTGTTGTTGAATCAAACAATATGGAAATATTTGGACAAACGTTGGGGTTTTTGTTTGTCATATGCCCCCAATTGTTCGATGAATGATTAGGATTTACTTTAGTTATTGGTTTGTAAACTTTGTACAGAAAGGAGTGATAAATAACAGTTGTATATTTTAAAATTTTTATGGCCAAGTGGCAAAGATTTGAGTGGAAATTAGATTTCGAAGTTTTTTGCTTTGACATTATATTTAGATATTGAAGATCATAAGTGGCAGTCAAAAATTATTATGTTTATCGATGAACTAACCTTCAGTCTGTTTGACTAGCCTTTGACGGTACTTATGGTAGGCTCAGAAGTACGTCTATCAATGTTAACCTGCGGATGTTTCTGCTGCACTCAAAATCTCTCTTATTTGAAGGGCCAAAATTTCTACGAATTCTTGACTAATGCAATACTGACTTTTAAATTGTAAGAAAAGGGTGATTTGTTTCATCTTCCTTCTGATCCTAAACCTGAACCAACACCTTAAAGAAATGGTTTGGTCGTAAGTTTTGTTTGTCGAATGTTCTGGGGCATTAGTTAATGGTTTCAATAATAAAACCTTTACAGATATGATACAAAACTACAACTACAGTTAATTTTTTTTGCGTAATATGTGAAGATATGTTTGTTGATCTTTCACGTGTCTCCACAAATAATTCTTGGTAAGAGCTGTTGAAAATGAACAATTATGTTAGGAACTATTTTTTTTCATCAGGTAATTTTTGCTCGAGCAAATCTAGATGCTTCTGAAAAAAAAAGTGCACAACCTGTTGGTAAAAAGATATGAAATCGTAGAGAGTAACATTATTTTTGAAGGCACAATATTTCTGTTTCTTGAAATGTAAGCTAGATCAACTACAAACCTTCGATGAAAATTCTTCTCTTCATACTTGTTCCAAAACATTTTCCAACAGCAGTTGATTCAATTTACCTAACCCTTGTCATTGGTTATTTCACAGAGTATAAGTTATTTCCAGCTTGAGATGCTTATTGTAAGTGACGTTTTGGTGTCTTGTCTATGTGTCGTGACCTTGGTAATTGTCGTATTAGCCATTCATTTGCCACTTATTTCCTCTTCCCTACCATCATTGTATTGTTAGCTCTATGTTATGATCGTTGTATCATTTGATATCCTTGTCTTTTGGTTTGTGTATTGTCTCCATGCGAGCTATAAAGTGACTTCTATCGCTCATTTAGATCAAGAAATTTTGATTTAGAAGTCTTTTTTACTTAAAACCGTTTGGTGATATGATGCAAAGTTGGCCTTAGTCTTGAATGTGTTATCCAATTGAAAGTTTTTTGCATGTTGTCAAGGTTCTGATCGTCTGTTGTAAACTGCAACTTTTATAGCTGAAGGGAAAAAATTGCATTGCTGGATGATCATCCCATTTCTTTTATTACGTCCTTATGCTGCTTGTTCACTTTGGTTTCTGATTAATGATGTGATATAGTTTCTGTGTCATGCAGTATGTAAGACCTCATGCAGCACCAATGCCTGGAGCCACTGCAGGTGGTCCTATAGGAGCCCCAGCTCAGGTTCGTCCAATCATGGGTGCTATGGCTGGTCGTGTTAGAGGTGATTGGAGACCACATGGAATGAAAGCTGGTCCTCCCATGCAAAAAGGTTTCCATCCTAGTTTCGGGATGCCTGGTTGGGGTAACAATATGGCAGGGCGAGGTTTTAGTGGTGGGCTGGAATTCACACTTCCTTCTCACAAGTAATTGCTCAATATTCTATAATTATATTATTATTTAACATTAGTTGTAGTTTGAATTTTGTGCATGTTATACTAAATTCATTTAATTTTGGCTTGTAGAAGCTGAATAGGGAGACAAATTGCTTATTCCAGGATGCCTTTTGGCTTCTGTCATAACTTTTGTATTTCATTCTTCAAATATCATGGGCAAACTATTTTAATTTCATTTTTTGTTTTTGCCTGACTGATTTTTTATTAATCCTATGTGATGCCAGGACTATATTTGATGTCGACATTGATAGTTTTGAGGAAAAGCCGTGGAAATATCCTGGTGTTGATCGTTCTGAGTTCTTCAACTTTGGTCTAAATGAGGAGAGCTGGAAAGATTATTGCAAACAATTGGTAATTATTAACTTGAATGATTCCTTATTTCATTCTTATGGGAACTAAGATCTTAGAAGATTGGATGTTAAAATCCTGTAGGAACAACAACGCTTGGAGAAAACCATGCAAAGCAAAATTCGTGTTTATGAAAGTGGGCGAACGGACCAGGTAATTAGGTGTTTACGCATATCTGAGAAAATTTTTCCCTTCAACACTTGAGTACTTGGATTGATGCCATGATTTCTGCAGTTCTGCTATTGCTATTAAGGATATAATTGTCTTGGTTTCTTTTAGGATTATGATCCAGATTTGCCTCCGGAATTGGCAGCAGCAACTGGGCAAGAGGTTCCAGCTGATGCTGCTAATCTTGGAAAGTCAAATGATGGACAAAATGACGTGACAAAAGGAACTGCTCGAGTTCGACCACCGCTAGTAAGTTTCAGTTACTTGCTTTCGGTACATGCTTTATAATTATAAAAGGCATCATTTTAGATGCATATTCTACAGCCATACTTGTATTTTCTCTGCAAATACTTATCTTGTACTCTTAGCTTGTATGATATGTGCTTGATCTGTGTCGGTATCTTCTCTTCCATTGCTTTCCGATATTAAATAACTATTTTGTTATGAGCGGAATGGACAATTCCATGTATTATAGATCTTTGTGCTATTCTTTTTATCTGTTCGATATTTTAATTTTTTTATTTACTGTACCAGCCATCTGGGAGAGCAATACAGGTGGAGGGAGGTTATGGGGAACGCCTCCCCTCCATTGATACTCGGCCACCTCGTATCCGAGATTCAGATGCAATTATTGAGGTTAGCAGTGAAACCTTGTTCCAATTGCTCTTAGCCCAAGTCTTATTTAGTGTCTATGTGCTGCTTGTGCAAAATTGTTTTAACTCTTAGTTCTTTAAACAGATTGTCTGTCAGGATACTCTAGACGATGAATCTTCCACAGGCAATGCTGTCGAAGACCGAACAGAAAACGATATGCCAAGGGAGGATCCTAGAGGAGATCTTGCATCTGAAGCTGATGTTGCAAAGGAAGATACTGAATATTTTGATGGTTTTCCGGATGCTTATAATAGTCAAAAGAGGGAGCTAGTTGAAAGGACTATGAATTCTGTTCACAGTAAAGTGCCTGAAGATGACAGGAATTCGCCCTTCGGTGCAGAATCATCACATCCATATGGTCCTGGATCGAGGGGTCAGAATCCTATATATCCTGGTGGAAACTTTGGCAGCCCTCGTGATGAGAGGTATCAATCTAATAATATTGGATTAATTTATTGTCATTTCTTTTGGCTAAAGTTAATACTATTACCTAATATCATCTATACTGTTGCTTTTTGTGATACTACACTACTTCAAGTAGAGTGATGATGCAATGGTCCACCACAAATATGACCCTACAATTGCTTGGTTCCAGTTTTGTTGATCTAATTTGTTTACTTTTCCGCTTGCATCTTTCATGTGGAAAATAAAAGCAAGATGTAGTTGGGATAAACTGAGTGTTCATTATAGTGAAATGGATACATTAGTTGCTACGTTAAGAAGAATAACTAAACCTGCTTTCATGTGCCTTGGGAAGCAATGAATGAATTTGTTGGACATTCGGAGTCATAAAAAATGATGTGGAAGTTTTCTATTTGTCTGAAGGAAAAGGGAAAATAAATGTGGATCAAGATGGCAATAGTGAAAATTGAGGAAGTTGGTAGTAGTTCCTTATTATCATTGACTGATCAAAATTGTCCTGTTTTACTTGTACTCCATATGCGTAACTAATAGAGATGCTTTTGCCTTTTTTGACTTTTTAGCTGTAGCACTTTCCATTATAGTTTGTTTTCTTTAAGCAGATGCATTAGTTTCTAGAGTGTTTTGCTCTGATGGGAAATGATTCATCCTGTTGCTGTTATCACTCTCCTTTTTTTTTCTGATGAGTCAATACATAGATGAATTCCATGTCTTCATGATCCATTTCATAATTTGAAAGCAAGATATACAAGTTAGTGTGAAGGGCTGCTCGCGACTTTGGGCAAGGATTTCTTACTTAATTGTTTTTTATTGTTTTTATGGTTTCCATTAGCTTGAGGTTTTAGTGTGTTATTGAGGTGGTAAACCTACATCTGCATGAATAAATGCCACTGACCCTCTTCTTCATGCAGGCATGGACAGGGAAAAGCCCGTGAGAGATCCCTTCGCATGACATCTATTCGAGGTAAACAGGACAAGTTCAGTGATACCCATACCCGTGAGGAAGAATCTGTTGAAAGCATGGATCGTAAATCTCCTCTCCTAGTTAGAGATGCCAGGGAGATAAGTGTGGAGCATAAGGATGACCTTGATGATGAGCTTGAGCTGGCTGATGGAAGCCCTGTTTCAGAAAAGGATGAGCTGATAAATGACACCATTAAGGACGAGAATCCACTTAGTCTCATGAAAAACGAGAAAGTTGGGTCTCAAGTAGAGCTACAAAAGCTTCAAGAACTTGATGGTGATGAGGACTCTATGGCTGCAAGAAGTAGTGTCAACAGCGAAGCAAGATCAGGCAGCAGCAGTTATTATCAGAAGTGGCGAGATGGTGCTGGGGATGAAGTTGTTCAAGGCGGACACTCTTCTCGCATTGGGATTGTCAAGAAGCATCTTGATGAACATGATCAGAATTTCCGGAGAAAAGATCGTCATGTGAGATGTGAGATTGAAAGAAATCAAATTGTAGGTAAGCCAGGAGAGGATTCTTATACTCTTAGAGACTTTGATTCTAGCTCGACATATGATTTGCACACCAAAAGAGAGGGTTTTGATAGGCGAAGGGAGGCTGACAACCTTGATGGTACATGGCAACGGAGAGAAGATGATTTTTGCAGCAGAAAAAGTAGAACTGAAGACTTAAGGAAGAAAGAGCGTAATGATGAAAGGGGTTCTGAGAACAGGGCGAAGGTTCGAGAAAGTGAGAGGAGTGACAAAGATGATTACCCACCTTCTAGAAAACAGTTGGATAATGGCATATATAAAGTTCGTAATGATAAGGATGTCAGTGCAAGACATAGGGAAAGAGATGATAATTTGAAGAGTAGGTATGAAGCGGCAGATGATTACCACAGCAAAAGAAGGAAGGATGAGGAGTATCTGAGGAGGGATAATGCAGACAGAGAGATCTTGCATGGACACAGAGAATCTAGCAGCAGTCGCAGAAAGCAAGAAAGGGATAAAACTTTAGACCCGCGTAAGAGAGTGGAGCAACAAAAAATTAGAGACAAGTTTGATCAAAATCATTCAGTTGGGCACAAAGATGAGATTTGGTTGCAGAGAGAGAGGGTTGAGAGACAGCGGGAGAGGGAGAGGGATGAATGGCATAGGCTAAAGCAATCCCATGACGGAAGTTTATCAAAACAGGAGAGAGAAGAAGGTCGACGGACTGCAAGCGGCCGTGGTTCAGAAGACAAAGCGTGGGTTGGCCATACTAGGGCAAAGGATGAACACAAAGTTTCTGAAAAAGAATACCAACTCAAAGAGACAGTACGCCGCAGTGAACAAGTGAAGAGAAGGGATCGGAATGATGAGGAACGTTTCTCAGGCCATAGAGGGCGTGAAGATTCGTATGCACGTGGCAGCGATGAGAGAAAATCCAGGCAGGAAAGGTCAAGCTCTCGGAGTGACCATGCTGTCAATGCTTCAGATAGCCAAATGGGGCATGAGAAGAAACCTAAAGAAAACATTAGGAAGAATAGAGAATCTGAAGCTAGAGATCCAATTAGTTTGGGTTCTGCCAAGAGAAGCCAAGAATATTTAAATGGTTACAACAATGAAACGGTATGTTTCATAGACTCTAGGACAGAATGTTTCTTTAGTAATAAGGAGAAAAATACCACAACGATATTCTGGATATGAACCTATACACGTGCATACTTATATAATCTTCCATTGAACTTGTTGCAGTTTCTTCAAAATTGAAGATTCTGGTTTTAATTACTTGATCATGCTGTCTTTGAAATATCGTCTTTAAATCTCTCTCTCTCTACACACACACACACACACATATATCTGTTAAGAATCTGGTGAACTTTGTGTTGTTTCCTGCACAATTCTCATGTCCTAGACATTTACTTTTAGATTGAGAGTAATTTAAACTACAAAATTCATGAAGCTTTTTTTGCGAAGCATATGATTTGCTATTAAGGTAGATAACTTTTATGGAGCAGTGTCCCCCCTCCCCCCCCACCCGGGTCTCCTTCTGGTCCTAAGCATGTGCTGAGGATTTAGTGATAAGTCTTAGTCTCTTTATGAGATCAATCTTATTGTCCTTAGTTTTCAATTTCTTTTTATAATGCACCAGCAAGAACATACCATTCCATCTGAATTTCCTTGGATCATACAATCAGTTTGGACAGCGGTTTCGACTAACAATATTTATGATTTGCTGCTGTTTATAAAGCTTTGACCTTGGACTTGAATTTTCTGTTCATTTATCAGCATACTATTTGGCTGTCATCGTCTTTGCCATTTTTGAGGCTTGCAAAGTTAATTCTGTGGTTGCTCTTTCAGTATGAATTTAGTATTTTATTTATTTGCATCAAGGCATTTTTTGGACTGAGGAAAGGGGATGGGGAAGACCTTTCAACTTTTCATTTCTTAAAGGACTTCAAATCAGGGGGATTTGGAGGGTAAGGATTCGTCAGTAAAACTTCTTTAACTCTATAGACAAAACTATGCTTATTTTAACATTTCATTTTACTATGTAAAGGTTGTACTTTTGAAAGAAAATGGTAGGTTATCACTGTCAATAAGCTTGATTTCGGATAACATGATCTAAATTAAACATGAAGGATAGTTCAGATTTGAACTTAACACCTATGGTTAGAACTTTGGTTTTTGGACTTTTCCTTGGCCATCATAAAGACAGCGTATTGGATTGCAATTTTAGTAGCTTGTTAACTACGGCATCCCTTCTCAATTAAATGATGGAATTGCCCTGCTGCAGTACTCTTCTATTAATATTGTTGATATAATTGTAACAGGTATAATTATTTTTTATCATTATTATCATTATCTTTTGCCTTGCTTAGGGCTTGAAAAGCGATGGGAAGAATGAGAATCCAGTGCATTATAACTCTTCCAGAAAACATAGAGAAGATGCTTCTTCAGATGATGAACAGCAAGAGTCAAAACGAGGGCGCTCCAAATTGGAACGTTGGACAAGCCATAAGGAGAGGGATTACGGTATCAACAGCAAGTCATCAGATTCTTCAAAGTTTGAGGAGATTGAGAAGATCAATAATGTCGGAGCTTCAGATTCTAACAAATTTATGGATGAACCTGGTAAGTCAGTTGAGCCTGCTGAGAACAATCACCCTTTGTCTGACAATAAAGGTGTCTGTGAGTCAGAGATCAAGGATGCTGATACAAGGCCATTGGAGGATCGGCATCTTGACACCGTTGAGAAGCTTAAGAAGCGAAGCGATAGGTTCAAACTTCCAATGCCTAAGGAAAAAGAGGCCCTGGCAATAAAGAAGATGGAGAGTGAGCCACTGCCTTCAACCAAGAATGAAACTCCTGCAGATTCAGAGATTAAACAGGAGAGGCCAGCACGAAAACGAAGATGGATCAGCAAGTAATAGTGGATTAAGTAACCAACATTTCTGCTGTGTTGGAAGGTACATGTACCATAGAACGTAACTGCGCATCCCTGGCATGCCATATATTTTGAAATGGCTACTATAAAGGTTCCAGGGATGCGCATGTACCACAATTACGATCATAACACGTATGATATTGTAACAAGGCTGCCGTCATGTGCTTTTTTTTCAGTCCTATGTGTATATACTAGTGAATGTAACATTGAACTAGTAACAAATGGTGGCACATATTCCGTTTACTGTCAATTTGAGATGTGTTGCTCAGATTTCTTAATCTGGGTGCGATGAAGGTCACACAGTCCTTTGTTTTGGTCTGTGTCTACGGCATAACCAGTAAGCAGATGCGATAATTTGCATCTTCAATGGCTGGAGAAGATACTTGGAGAAGGTGGCATGGATTAACGGTTGAAACTTGACACCATTATTTGTATACCCATGCTTATTAGATTTTATTAATTTTCTTGGTTTTTTCTTTTATATACAAAAGAAGTCACAGCTTGAAAATAGAAAAAGGGTTATACATGTCAGTTTTGAATTATAAATCTTTTAGATGTCACTTTTGAAAGAGGAACAAATCGAATCAAGTTTTGGATTTTTATTATTCGGTTTTTAATGATAAATGTGTTTTTTTTAATTTAAAAAATTGGATTCAAATCCATCGGGGTGGTTGGGGAGGAGAAGCAACTACTCAACTCAAATCTTCTTCCATTAGTAGGAATTTTTCTTTCTCCTTTTGGTTGAATTTGCTGCCATAGACTACAGTGCTATGCATTGACATCCTCCATGGTAAATATGCTGCAATCAAATAGGTTGTTTTTATCGAGGGATTTGTTTTTGGGTTTCTGTAATTGTCTATTTGTGTGTTGACTAGACAGATTGGATTCTACATGCTTAAGTTTCTAAGTGTTGGTTTCAATGTATGTTCACTAGTCCAATCCTGGGAAAAGTGATTGTATTTGAAGTGTTTGATCTTACTTCCCACTAAATTCAAGATTCTGGTTAGGCTTGTTTTCCAGCTTACAAGGCATTTTCAGCATAGAGATGAGAAGTGAAATTTTGGGTTGTTTTTTCTTTTTCATTTTCAGCTTATAAGTCCATGGCTGCTCTGGAGCGCATGGGCACTGGGAAACTAGCAAAAGAGAAGGCAAGAATGCTTTCAATGGGTCAGCGAAAGAGGCAGCAGCTTGCGACGTTGCTTGCAATTGATCGGCCAGTTTGGCTGCTGGATGAGCCTTTAGTTGCATTGGATCATGAAGGGGTGAGGTTGCTAGAATACATTATTGCAGAGCATAGGAAGAAGCGTGGGATTGTAATTGTCGCAACACATCTCCCAATTAAGATTGAAGATGCAATGAATTTGAGGTTGCCAGTTGCCACCAAGGTTCCCCAGAAGGATGACTTTGATGCACATTCTTGATCGTTCAGACACTATATAAACCAGACATAGTGAAATTCTTATCTGTTACTTAGATTTGAGTGTAAATATCAAATACAGGTATGTGTTAGATACGAATGTATTTAATTTTTTTTAAATTTTGTATTTAAAATATTATATTTTTGTAACCATATCTGATAAGCTTTTAGAGTAGTGATTTTGAAAGAAAAATACAGATATACTTAAAAGAAAAATAGAAAAATCAGTCATCTCATTGTCTTTGCCTTGTGCTAAACCCGTCACTACAGCTATACTGGTGCATCCTTATTAACAATGTACAACACCGGCCACATATCTCGGTGCTCCTTTCGGACATAGAATCAGGAATGTCTAGTTGGGAAACAGGACAATGAGGACATGGTGAAAGAAATATAGGTATGCCGTGAGACACGATTTGAGGAACAAGCTTTTGTCGTTTGAATGTCAAGCATTAGATTAGGTAAAATTTTATAATTGATAGTTGTGAGTTGTGACGGTATGGCTCTAATATTCAAAATCCCAATAACATTGTGGCGGCTGCCTAGAAACCCACACTGAAATGTCCCATAACTTGTTTAAGTATATTAGTAAAAAATTAAATTAGTAAGAGCGACAAAAAGGTGGCGCGCATCTAGTACTATCATTGGTGATTGGACCCAGAATGATGTCACACAATAATAATCCGACATTATTAGCAACCACCAGTCAGGAATTTCCGATGCCAAGTAGAGGCTATGAACGTTTTCAATTTCCATGTCTTGACAATAATTATTAGGTAATTGATTGATCTTCGGACAGTAACATGTCTTCATGTGAAAGGCTTTATCAAATAATCAAAGCTGAAACATATGTAGCTGTCGGATCTCAGACAGGAGCTCGCACGCTTAGAACACATAGATCTATCAAAGAAACTGATTTTTGCAGAGCCAGAAGAAATGAAGAGATCAACATCGTGGCTTTGTACTTTGGCTACTCAGCTATCTCTTTGCTTTGCTCTCTACGTAGTTCTCAACTTGGGTCAGCCTCAAAATCTGGTTTACAACGATAATGGTAGCCCCCTTGATTTGTACTTTATCAGTGTTAGAGGAGGCTTTAGACCACTCAAAGAACAGAACCATCTTCTCAAACTGGTTAGTTCCCTCTGTTTCTTCTTTTTTCCGTTTTGTTTTCTAATCAAGTTTATATTCCATGTTGAATTTAGCTTTTGTCACAATCTCACTTTTTGTTCCTCCTTTTTCATGGGGCGGTGTTTTGGATTGTGTATTTGGGCACGGGTTAATTATTACTTTCTCCTGTTTCTATTCATGTTCTAATGGTGTTGATGATTGTTGAACTTCTATTAAGATTAAGTCTAACTGGGTTATTGACGCTGAATCGGTGGGTGAGGGTTGAGGCCTTCTTCTTTTAACAGAATAAGATTTTCTTCAATTTCTTTCGTTCTATTTACCTGATTTTATTAGCTTTGGTTCCCTATTTTTGTTCTCACCATCCGATATGATTGCATCAAATCATAATCAGATGTTGTGTGAATTTCCTGGCTAAATTTCTTGTCCTTGATAAAGATGGAGAATGTGGCGAAAGCTTATGATGTAAGGTTTGTGGTGAACATTAGCGATCTTGGGGAGGGTGATCCGCTCATGCAGAACGTAAGTCCTCCCTGCATTTTCTCTAATTGCTTGTCATAGAGCAAAAATCCTTTTCCGTAAGTTTAATATACAAATTCTTTCTGGCTTGGTTTCTATTGCTAGCGGTGACTCTAAATATATATCTTTTGCAGATGACCAGGCTCTCTCCGTTACTGAATGTTCCCTGGTAATAGATCTTGTTGCCAATTACTTCTCACTTGGGTGCATTAGCATCATATGCAGAAGTCATTATACGTGCTGCAATGTCTTGAAATACAATGCTTTACAAAGATAATAACGTGTTTGCCTTCATCTGCCAGCCTTGATTCAGCGAGTAGTGATAGATAATGGTGCTTGTAGGTACACCACTGGAGGTTCTAAATGTGACGGACTTGGTTGCTTTCTCCAGCAGATCAAACTACCCCGTGGAAGAATATTAGATATAGTCGGTTTGAATACTGCTTCACTGCAGGTGGATACTTGTTTGTCAAATCCAGCATTCTAAATTTGTTCTTTCTTCACTGCAAGTATGATGAGATGATAAAAGGAAAATCCTACTGGCTCCTCCACCATCCCTTATAATATCTGTAACATGTTGGTCGGAGTCATGCTCTCTTTAGCATTAGTTGTTTAAGCTACCTTTCTGTCATACTTCTCGGTTTGAAACCTTATAGATTGGCTATGGGGATTTTACCATGATGAGAGGCCCTACATGGGAGAGCAAAGTATGCTACTATCTTCTTGCTACACTCTCAGAAATTTGAATGTGTTTACCGAAGTGTACTTTCAAGAAATTATTAGCTTACATTTTGTCTTACTTATGAGCATAAATATTTGCGTTAATGATCTTCTTTCCTCTAATTTGTGCACATTATGAAACTGTAAGGATGCAGCGCTTGTAGGATCATTAAGTGGCATGAGGGAGAGTTTGTTAAATTGGCTGACAAGGACCCTGGAAGCAACCATTAGTAGCTGGTAAATGAGACCACATCCTGTTGGCTGGTCATAGTTTGGTCTTGCAGTAGGTCTAGTTAACTTAGCTTTGACAAAGGTTTCTGATCTAAGTGATGATAGTAAAGATCTGAAACTGAAATATAGTCTCAGCTGAGTTAGCTTCTTTTGTTTTAAGTAAGAAATCTTGCATATTTTGTTCTTTGGCTATTGTTCAGCCTGACTGCAGAAGTTAAAACTTTGAGAAATGCTCCATATTTTCTTGAATTGTGCTGCTTTTTCCCACAGGCTTCCTCTTCGAGTTTCAGCTACTTACTATTGAATGCTTATAGATTTCCATCCCTAGTAGTAATTATTCTTTTATTATCTATGAATCCAGGAGCATAGTAGTTGGATTCCACCCATTGATTGCATGTGAGGACAATGAGGAGCAATTGATTGCAAAGCAAGTTAATGAGCCTCTACACCGTTTATTTGTGAAGTTTGGAGTGGTGAGGCTTCTTCAAATACAGTATCATAGTGAACTCCAGCGTCCCCATAAATTTTTAAGTCGATAAAATACAAAGGGAAATTAAAAAGAAAGAAAAAAAACCTTTTTTTTTCTTTTTCATTTCAAGATCACATTACTGGTAAAATCTATATGCTTGGACTGACACTTAGTATTATGCCTGTTTCTAGAATGTTTACCTAAGCCAGCAAGGCTGCTTTAGCTATGCCCTTCAAGATAACGTTGCTTATATAGGTAACCCGGGTTTGACTGAAGGGAACTCCCATTTGGATTCAGCCAACGGAAGATACCTAGTTAGAAAGTAAGTTATACTTTCAAATACCGCTGTCAATCTGTTTTCCATTTCAAATATTAATTCTAAACGACTTTTTTTGTCTTTTTGTTCCTCAGAGAAATGACTAATGGATTTCTTCTCCATAGACTCGGCTTGCAGGAGATGGTAAGTACTTGATTCATTTTCAACTGATCATAGTTCATGTCGTAGAAACTTACCAGTGTTTCTAACTCTAAAGCATCCATAAATATTGGTATTAGGCATTGGATGTCTAAAATCTTGTTTCTTTCTTGCCTGCATCTTTCCATCATTTTATGGCAGGTGACCTACTTTGTTACCTCGGCAGGGGAGGTCGTGAACAAAATTGTAGTCCAACAAAGGGGCAGACAGGTCATGTAAATGTCTAATGGTGAAATCCTACATTCAACACATCTTTGAATCCAGCATCAATTGAATCGAGACCAAGGTGGCATGAAGACGCTTTCAGCATTGGTAGAAGTAATCAAAGTTTACATACAAACAGCTTATCAGTTTATTGAAAGTTGAAGATGTTATTAGTGGATCAGTTGGATGATGTTGGATTAGAGGCAGAATTGTAGTTTCTTTGGCTAAAGCATGGATATTCATGCTAGTATTTTACTGTCATAAGGTATCTTTTGAAAAGAAAAACAAATAAAATAGAAAGAAACTGATTAACATATTGATCAGAGTTTCAATGAAATCCATGTGCTACCAGAACTTTATTCCAGTTGCTGGCTATGATTACAAACCATGAAATATTACGCTATGGAACACAAAAATAAACAATGAAACGTTATGTTGTAGACAGAGTCAATAAAAAAGAATCAATGACTCAATGTCCCAGAGATAGCAACGTGAAAGCCATAATCACTGCTAGACAAAGACCAAAGTTGGCTGCAATTGCAATGCCACTTGAAGAAGGAGTGGCTGCACCTGGGGAACCTGGTGTTGCTGTAGATGATGATACATTGGCTACTGCAGGTAGTGGAGGGTCGATGACATCTGCAAC
Organism: Adansonia grandidieri; assembly: GCA_038382065.1. NCBI lineage: Eukaryota > Viridiplantae > Streptophyta > Magnoliopsida > Malvales > Malvaceae > Adansonia > Adansonia grandidieri. The sequence goes on along the minus strand of JBBYHK010000020.1, from coordinate 1,638,023 downwards.
CTCAAGCGGCGGGTTGGGGGGACTTGCTGGTGCCAGTGCCGCTCCCTCGGAAGTAGCTTGCTTTAGCAGTGCACCAGGTTCAGCGGGTATGACTGCGATTTCTCCATTGAGATCCACACATGGGCTCCCTGCAGCATCAAAGCAAATTTATAGCACATTTTACATTGCATGTGTATATACTAAAACCATAACTTGTAATAAATTTAAAAGAAAAAAATAGAAAACTTCAGTTTTTAACTTTTGACATGATCAAAATAGCATGAAATCAATTTTTAATGGCCGAACTTGAAGCACTCACTCATATATTTGCTGGCTGTTCCAGGGAACTCAGTTACAATCCCATCAACTTCTAGTGCTGCAACATAAGTTGCAAGCTCCACCATTGGATCCGCATAGAAATCAAATGGAAGTGCAACAAATTCGTTTCTCAAAGCAAAGACGTATACTGAGATGTTTCCAGCGTGCATTTCATTGAGAACATTTGTTTGAGACTTAGTAAAGCCATTTTCGACTGAAATCAGGGAAGGTCTTGCGACAACAACTCCATCAGCAAACTTCTTGATTTCATTTACTGTCTGTTTAGGTGCATCACCTATCTCCTCTGCAACGCGCAACAATCTTTTGTAAGCGGGGACACCTGGAAACTTGGAGAGCACTGAACTGTCGTCTGATTGGATTAAGACTTGTTGAGTTTGTTGTTTGTCAAAGGTTGCATTACTCAATGCTTTGGTGACAGAACCTACTATGTCAAGACCCTTTTTTGATGCTAGGTAAGCAGCATTCTGGAGAGACATCAGCGTTAGGATTTTGTCACAGTTATAAAGAATGAAAGCTGGAATAAGTGCTGCAAATAAATACTATGTTCGAACAGATCCGCTGACCGAGGAAAGTAAAGGAGGAGGAGTCACATAAAAAAATAAAAACTCTTACTTCTATGCTGATCAAAATCCCAGAAACTGCCTTTGCCTTAGCAAAATCCAAGAAGTCAGCCAGTGTCATGAATTTACCCTTGTTATTGGCTTCAGGGTTCCTTTGGAAGCCAGCATTTTGTCCAAAAGGGCTCACAATTTGAGCTGCAGAAAGACAGATATATTATTAATGTGGGAATCATGAAAGATTGTAAGATATATATAGCTTCTATTACTGTATGTAGCCAATGTGTTAAAAGAAGTTTACGCTTCAAGGTCTGGATCTCACTCCATGTAAGATCAAACGAAAAAACTCCCTTATCCTTTTGAATTTCAGGAATGGAGGAAGAGTGAGACATGAAGGTAGGCATTGCGGTAGTATCCCCCGTTAGATCTGCTGAATCTAAACAGAAAGCTACTCCATCTTTTGACATTTGGACCGAGCAATCTATTATGTCAGCTCCATCATTCACTGCTTGTTCGTAAGCGAGATCAGTGCAACCAGGATACATCCCACTTGCTCCATTGTGAGTTATGATCAAAGCTTTCCCTGTAAAGGTACAAAATCACAGGTAAACATTATATATGTATATTCTTCAAGTGGCTCTAAAGAGAATTTATCTGAAGGTTCAAACTTAGCAGTTACCTTTCTTAGGCTTGCTGGGTTCATTACTTGCAAAGCATGCTGCAAAAAAAGATCATTTGGAAGGGTTACTCACCACCTCAAAATATACTATGTAAGCTTATATGCATGCTATAATTGTTTAATTTGTTTTCACTGGTTGACTGATTTTTCTTTGATATGTTCAGAGGAAACGTGGTAATAACCCAAAAATGGCACAGCAACGCAGCAGTTAATAAGCTTACCAATGGTGGTTGATGCTGTAGGGGAGAAATCTGTAAGAAATCCATCGACAGAAAACTCAGTATTATTAATGAACTGCAAGTATTCAGCTGTTGGATCATAACTATAATTGTAACTTCCTGGCATATCATTTGCAAAACCAGAAGCATATACTTCTAGGCCAAGCCTGTGAGCATCAGCCACAAGAGTTGTAGGATTTTCCAAGTATTTGCTTGTATCAACAGGCCATATGTATTCTTTCGGGACAAGAATCCCGGATGCAAATTGCTTGATGGCCGAAAGATCCTTTAATATTGCACTATACTTTTGGTTGGTTGTTGGTTCTACTACTTCAGAATCGAGGAACTCGAAAATGAGCTTTGTCCTGACTTTGTTAATCTTTCCATTCATGCTCTTCAAGAAACCGATCTCAGGAGATGAAATGAAATTTATGCCCATAAATCTCATAGCCTTTTCAAGAAATCCTGATACACTCAGATTGTGTTCTGTATAGAAAGCATCATACTGGAAAACATAATAGACAAATTAGGGAAGGCCATTTTAGTTGTTAAGCTAATCTCATGTAAGAAAAAAAAAATCCGTGAGAGAAATATGAAACCTCAACATTCAACCAAAGCAGTGGGGGTTTAACTCCGGCGACATCCTCAACAGTAGATACTGGTAGTTGACCATCGAACGCATTTGTTCGAGACAATATGTTTTGCACCACTGCCAGAAAAAAGAAGACATGACATGTTAGGAAGTTTAAACCAAAATCTATAAACCCTTAGATTCAAATAAAAGATGTTGCTAAATAAAGTAGGGAGATTTGAAACTTACATGACACATTGTTTAATATTACATCAGAAGTGAAATCAACAGCAAACCAACCATTAACCTGCTTTCCACTAACGTTGTATGTCTTGGAATCTTTAGGGAAGATCGTTCCTATATTTGTTGAATTGCCGAGATTGATATCAGACAGACATATGCCAATACCATCTTTTGTCAGCTGCAGATTGCAGAACAAAGCAACTTCTGTAAATTTTAATTGATTGGCCATGTCATTTGCAAAGGTGCTAGATTCAGGGAAAAGCCCTGAGAATCCGCCTCTAGCAATTACAAGGGGTGGTTCACCTGGAGACCAAACAGAAAAAGCAAAGATTATCTTTAAAAAAATGGCAAACTGATTCTGCTGGCAAATAAAAGAAGAAATTTATGTTACCGCTTAAGGTTGGCCATTTCTTGACAGAAGCCTGAGGCTCAGCTGGTTGAAGCTGTTTTTGGGCTAAAGATGCATGGATCAACAGGGAAATCAAAAGCAACCACCTGATCATTTTGCCTCCAAAAATCCTGCAAATTCCTTTACAAGATTGTCAGTTAATCTATAGCCGAGGATTTGATTCAGTTGGTCGATGCATGTCCTTTGTTCAAAGAGCAGAATTCGATTCTCCCTTTCCCGAATCAGAAAAATAATAGGAGGTAGGAACATGACATAAAAACCACAAACAACCATTCATATAAAAGTTCTGATATCAAATACATTTCAGTTAAACAAATAATAAATCTGACAGATCCTGATGCTTAAGTTTAAAATCTCAGAATTTTTCCTCAAAATCTTTTTTATTTGTTTCATTTGATGAGACAAGTCATTTAAATCCATGAACAAAAAATTTGATAAACACCCAATCTTCAGAACAACAAACACATAATCTTAAACCAAACAAGAAAAAAAAAAAAAAAACTTACATGAACCTTGACTAATTAGATGTGCAAAGAGAACATTCCTCTGTCAAGTGTCACGAAAGAACAATGGAAGAAACTCTCAAAAGGGAATGCAATGTAATGAAAAGAACATGAAAAACCAAAAGAAAAAAAAAAAAGGAGATGTAGGGAGAGATTATTAACTGGTTTTAATGTTTTGTTTTGATAACGGCCTTCACAAATTTTTTGCATTAATAGCTGGATCCGAATCTATTAAAAGTGAAAGACTATTATTTTTCCTGTTTTTTTGGACAACAAATGACTTAAAAGCGGGAAAGGACAACTCAAAACAAGAACTAACGCCTTAAAACCGTTTTTTGAAACTCCCAACTGCCTTCATTTAAACCTTTTGTTTATGTTTTGTTTTACCCCTTTTTTTTACAACAAAGTGAACTCCATGGACAAATTACTTAACAATTTTAATACAAGAAATTATCTTATCTGTGTCGATTATATTTTAAAATATATAAATGAAATTAATAAAACGATATATATTTTTGAAAATATATTAAAAAAATTAAAAATAAAATATACGATCGATTTTTAAGTCAATCTGTGAAGTTAAAAGAAATTCGACAATACATTAAAAACTATACTATTTTAATAATTAATACATTTGGCTGTTTAAAAAGGATAAATTCGATTAAATTTACGTAAATTTTATATTTTTCATTAATGGAAAAAAATTGATTCTATTTGCTCAGATGTCATTGGGCTATTATCAATCATGCAAGCCGACCAAGCCCAAGTTTGTTAACTGGATTGGGTATTACCTTCGACAGGAGGTCCAGCTTTAAAACTGAAAAGTCAAAAATCTAACGGTCACAGCACTAGATCCTAATTGGACCAAACAGATCAACGGTCATGATCAATCAAACTTCCTGCAACAGACGTTTTTTGTAAATATCGCAGCAGCCAAGCGATTGCAAATAATCGTTAAAAAAAAAAAAAATAGCCTCGCCTCCACCAGATCCGTCCCTACTCTCCCTTACCCTTCCCTTTCGTGTTACGACTCATGGGCACAGACTGTTCAAATACGAAGCCAAACGAAGAAAAGGATTTTTTTTTTTTTTCTGAGGGAGAAAATTAAAGAAGTGGATTTTTTTTATTATTATTATATTTGTTTTATTGGGGGAAATTTGAGAGAGAAAGAGAAAGAGAAAGATGAAGATCACGTCGTTATTGGTGTTGAAGTGCAACCCGGAAGGATCCGATCCGATAATACTAGCCAACGCATCCGATGTGAGCCACTTCGGTTACTTCCAAAGGTCAAGCGTTAAGGAGTTCATCGTCTTTGTTTCTCGAACAGTCGCCAAACGAACCCCTCCCGGTCAGCGCCAGTCCGTCAAGCACGAGGGTCTGTCCGGTTCAACCCGACTTAACTTTCTTAATGTTGTGGTTGTAGGATAATATTTGCTTTTTTGATTATTAATATCTGTGACGATTAGATTAACAACATCGTGTTTGGATCTGTTGTGTTCTTTCTCGTATTAGATTGCGATTTTTTTCTAAAATTTCGATTTTACTAGTTTAGAAGAAAATCATAATTCTGTTGCGTTTTCTTGTGATTAATATTATTTCTCGCTTTGTATTTATAGATAAACTTTTTGTTGTTGTTGATTTCGTTTCTCTTTTAGGTTTGAGAAGATGGTTTGGTTGATTACGTTGAGACAATGAGAAATTACGATTATTTATTATTTATTTATTTTTTGGTGATGTTAATGTAGAGTACAAGGTACATGCTTACAACCGAAATGGACTTTGTGCAATGGGATTTATGGATGATCATTATCCTGTTCGAAGCGCTTTTTCACTTCTCAATCAGGTAATAGAATAAAGTGCAACTTCTTTTTTTTTTTTTTTGGGGGGGGAGAGGGGGTGATAATTTACAAAGTGCTGCTCCTTTTTTCTGTCTCATTGTTTATGTCATCAAATGTTATTGACTACAATATCGGTGTTTTATGTTGGTTGTATTGAGGATTCTTAGTAGAACTTTACATTGGTTCTCGCTTGTTTTTGATATGAAACTGTCGTGTTTCAAGAAGTATCTAGAAAGTATCAATAATAGTTAAAATTTTCCTTCAAATACTGTTACCTCTTGATTGATATTCACCAGTAACGTATGTTTATGCTTGTTGCTTGGCGCATATGTTGAATATGGTTACCCTTGTGGTATTGTGGATAGCTGGAGAGGTTCCATTCCCTCCTTGGCATTTGGTAGTGATAGCTAGATGGATGGTGGAGGTAGATGGTGTGTTTGAGTGTATAGCATTAAGAGTTTAAGATTATTTCAAGAGTCTGGGGATCTATATCATAACATTTGGTATGCATCTTTTTTAACTGTTCCTTGTTTTGGTGTAGTGAAATATATCTGCGAGGTTGCATATCTTTGCTTTCTTTGGTGAATTTAAAACGGCTAATTTTGGCAGGTGCTAGATGAATATCAGAAAACTTTTGGGGAATCATGGAGAACTGCACAGGCTGATAGCACTCAACCTTGGCCCTATTTGAATGAAGCTTTGACCAAATTTCAGGTGTTTGTTTTCTCGTACATGTCTGCCATATTTTAATCTGGGTTGTGAAGTTATACTTTTCAAATTCTTCATATTATTGGAGCTTTATAGGAGTTAAAAGAAAACCTATTACATCCCTCTTTCCGTTTTCAGGACCCTGCAGAGGCAGATAAATTATTGAAAATTCAGAGGGAGTTGGATGAAACTAAAATCATCCTTGTAAGTATTTCGCTGTTTTTATACATAAATTTGATGATTTTGTGTGGTTTCCTTTAGCTTCAGCTGTCATAATTCATACCATGCAATTCGTAGCTTCAATAATCATTTTGTTTATCCATAATTGAAATTTCTTTGCTTTAACGTCGTCTATTGTGATACAATGTTAACATAACATTTCACAAGAAAGATTTGTATAAATAGCAAACTAGTAATTTTTTTTATATAATATTGTGATACAATGATAACATGCCTAAAGAAAGATTTGTTTATAAAGAGCAAAATAGTTATGGTCATCCTGTATGTGGTTTGACTAGGGATGATGTCGTGGGAACTGGTTTTGCACTTTTTCAGTCGGATGTAGGAGTCAAGTTGTTGGTTTCATAAATTGTTTAGCCTTTCATATTCCATTGACCGGAAATGATTGGAAAAGTGCCGAAATAGTTATACTTATGGCCTATTGTCTTATTTGGGAAAGAGAATTGTTGTGATATATCCAAGTTTAGGTCATATCAACTGCCAGTTGGCTAGTCAGAAGAGAGGAAAATGTCTATAGTAACTGACAACTGAAGTGAATTTAGGTTCCATTGGTCGCATATGGTTTTGTCCAAATCCGTTCATACTTGCAATTGCTAATAGTTCGCAGCAGTTCCTTGTGGAATTGATTTAAGGTGGGTGCAAGGCGCAAAAAAGCACCCGCTGAAGTGAAGTAAGGCACAATATGTATATGTGTCTATGTATATATTAAAATAAGTTAATACATAATTATGATAATAAAATCTAACTAGTTGTCCAGTTTATCCACAAAAAATGCAAAAAAAAAAAAAAAAAACTTTTATTGGCCAATATGCATGATTTCCTTATGATCCCATATATGTTGTTGAATACTCAAATATTGAGATGCATATTATCCCCTTTCTTACCAGTGAAGGTACAACTAATGAATTAAATTAAAAATAAAAGAAATTATAGAGAACTCAATAGGCTTTTTTTTTTTTTTTTTGGGCACCTATTGCTGTACAAAAAAGCACATCTAGGTGCAGCAGGCTTGCACTTGAACAAATGCACATTGCCTGAAGGGTCTGTCACTTTTGTTTTCTGGTGCTAAGGCGCAACACCTACACGCGTTCCTTGGCAACACTGAGTTTGATATTTTAGGCACATCAAGTATTTAACGAGTGCCATATATTCATTTTCTCTCCATGATCTCAATTTGAGGATCTTAAAGGAGTATTGGCGAGGTAATGGTTTATAGTGGCCTATTTTTGTTATGCTGAATTCTTTTCTTGTATTCTTGTCATGTCTCATAATTTTCTGTTAACTTTTGCAATTTAAAAGGCAACTTGAAGATAAATGTTGAAAGAATTAGTATGCTTGTGTGGGCATTTGATTCGTTATTAATTCTTCTCTCGTTCATTGAAATGATTATTTCTTTTATGCAGCATAAAACTATTGATAGTGTTCTTGCACGAGGTGAGAGGCTGGACAGTTTAGTTGAGAAGAGTTCAGATCTGAGCGCGGCATCTCAGGTACATGCGCAAGACAATATAATCACATATGCATTCTCCTGATTTGCATATGCATCTAACCATACTTTTATGAGGCCTGTGTTTCTTTCTTATTAATAATGTGCATTAATTGTTAACATTCTAATGTTATTTTTATTTAATCCGCTCCCCCCTTTCTCTATGCCCTTCTAGAAATTTTTGTTGTCCTTAGTACATGGTAAATTGATATCATTATGTCAACTCAGCATACTCGTATTATTTATTCAAATGGTCCTAAACATCATGGTTCGTGACAAATATATATGTATCTACCCATTTTATTAAAACCCTGTCATCATCATCTGAATCGAGTTGAACTACCATATATTGTTGCTAACATCATACCATTTTGGTTTACTGAAACAGATGTTCTACAAGCAGGCTAAGAAAACCAATCAATGTTGTACTATACTGTAAACTTCTAGAGAAAAGTAGCTATGCTGTGATGGCATTCACTTGTTCTAGCATCTGAAGTTGATGTTACATTTGTTTACATGGTCTATCAATTGTCTGTTTTAGAGAATTTCGTGGCTTTGTCTTTGTGGGCATGCTTCTTTTGGGCGAAAAAGTTAAGGGAAACCATAATGTTTACAACACAATATATATATATATATATATATTTTTTATTATCATTTGTTCGGTGGCTTATGACAAATAGCTGATTTTAATTTTATGTTTTTCTGGATGTTTACGATTGTTCTGTTATGAGCAAATCTTCTTTTTTGGTACAAAATAGGCGTTTAAGATGGGGAAAAAAAGTCACGGATGTTGTCATTCAAATTTATTGAATATTACTTTTAGGGTTAAATTCAGACTATATTGTTTTGTTTGATCAAGTTTTGGAACACAATTTTGAATTCAATTGAACAATTAAGGTAAACTTGATTCATTAGAATGGAATAAAGGTTTATTGAAATCAAATAAAGTTATAATGCAAGTAATCATCTTGCGAGAATGGAATGATTATAATAATAATTTGATTATGATATTTAAATTTTTACGAGCAATTCTGTATTTTACTC
>JBBYHK010000020.1:1595729-1610107 GCA_038382065.1 Adansonia grandidieri | reverse complement strand
AATGACGTAAGCTAAGTCACCGACAGAATGTTGGGAGATAAAATTGTAAAAACTATATTATATTCCCAAATTTTCCACGGCATCCAGGAATCAGGGTCGGCTTGATTTTATTAGATCCTGCTTACAGTCAGATGACAGGAGTATTGCTACAGGCTTACAGGGAAGAAAATTTGCTTATGGTTAACGGAGCTGTGAGCTGTGCCATGGCCTTCTTCAACCATGGGGCCTGAACTAATAAAAACCGACATAAATACGTGTTGGGTTTTCCGTTTTAAGTTCTAACCTCTCTCTCTCTCTCTCAACCGCCATCTCTTCATTTCTAAAATGTTGACCAGAAACGGAAGCCATGAATATTCCAGTGGATTCGGTTTAGAAATTTCGTAAATTCATTAAATTGAATCAATTCATGAAATTGATCGCGAAAAAGATTTTTAAAATCGAATTAATCAAGTTGAATTTTTGTATTTAATTTGATTAGTTTCTTCAATTTATGAATTATTATTATGAAATTCGGGAGATGTAGATAGATTTATTTATTTTTTTTAATTATGGGTTATAGATGTAATTTGAGTTTAAATAAAAATAAATTTATTTATTATTTTAGTTAAATATTAATTTTTATCTGTTTGATTTAAAAATTTAAATTTAAAAATTAATTAAGTGAATATATTTAAATTAATTTAATTAATTGATAACAATCGAAAAAAAAAAATTAAATAATATCTATTTCAATCTATTTATTAACCAATTTTTTACACACCACGTACGATGATTTATGATTATGAATAACGATGTGAAATTCAGACATCTAGCTTCACAAATCTTAATTAACATTGTAAAAAAAAAAAAAAAACCACCTTAACCTTCGAATTAGATTTTTTTTGGGGAAGTAGTTGATGAAATTTGACCTGATTAGTTTTACTTCTTCAACAAAAGGTTAAAGGTTTAAAAAAACAAACGAATACGAGAATAAAAACTTTAGGACAATTGAAACGGTAGATTTCGTACTCATAGCTATCAATCAATGCATCGCTGGTTAGATCTCACTATTCCATAAACGCACCAAGTGAGAGAGAGAGAGAGAGAGAATCTAAGGAAGAAAGGGAAAGTAAAGGAGAGATAGAAACATGTCAAGGCGATCTGGGGCTTGCTTGAGGTTATGCCTAGTAATATTTGCTGTAGTTTCAGCACTGGCAGTTTGTGGACCAGCTTTTTATTGGAGATTCAAGAAAACTCTCATGTTGGGTCATTCCAAATCCTCTTGTCCTCCTTGCATCTGTGATTGCCCTCCTCCTCTTTCCCTTCTAAAGATTGCCCCTGGTATTGCTTCTTTCTTTTTTTTTTGTGCATTTTATTTGTTTATCTATTTTTTTCTTTTTCTGAATCTGGGTTGTTGTCGAATTTTGATTTTGATTGGTTGTTTGATTATTAGGTTGTAGTTAAGGAATATCCATTTGGGAAATTTGAGGTTTTGATCTGCTTTTGTTGCTGATCATGGATTCTGAGCTTTGGGAATGTTACGTTACAGTATTTATTAGTGAATGACAGGGTGCTTCCCCGGTTTGGGTTTTAGATTTAATTTTTATTCTTTGTGAAATTCCTGCTTCTTCAACTTCAGATTTTGATCTATTGCTGATGCTAATGTTGGAGGCATCTGTTTGCTTGGCCTTTGACCTGCAACAGGATGTAACTAAGTAAAACCGAATTCGAATTCAGATTTGTGCTTGTTTAATCATATGTTGAGTTGAGGATTTAGAGTCACTCGGTTTTGAAGGAAATTGGTACTTCTATGCCCTTTTCTGATTTGTATGTCAGGAAGTAAATTGAGCTAGGTGATGCACTTTCTGGATTTTAGGGCCAACTAACTATGCAATAAGATTTCATAGCCTGAAAGTATATTGTTTCGCTTTTTCTTGTGATTTTGGTCCTTCTCGCTATCGGGAGGTATATAAACTACGACCTTATTGGGTTTTACTTCAAAGACACTGAAATGTTCTCTACATTTCTGGAATGACTGTTGAGATATCATATCCACAGCATGTGACACTAAGTTAGCTGCATTGTTGAGCTTGTGTAGAGTAATGAACTACATGATTTTATTGAAAATTAAGAATGACATCTGGATAATAAACATGAGTTGTCCATGAATGATGTAAATTGATTATTTGCAGTGCTGTTGCACCATTGATCTTGCTTTTTAATTTATTAACAATTGTCTGGAGTATGAACAAACTTGGTATTCATCATGAAAAGACACTTCCATTTGACTGATTCTATTCTTCATCAGCCACAGATATAAAAAAAAAACTAACAAGTACAAACGAAAAATGTTAAAATTCTAGTGCCTGACATTGGTATTCAAGAAGAAGGGCAGAACTTGTTACATGTAACCTGACTATTTGACTACAATAATCTCTATTTTCTTTCTTTCTTTCACATCTGATATTATGGCTTCTTTTGTGTTTGGACAATATTACCTCGTAATCATGAGCTTTCGTGCAGAATCAGCAGCTCCTTATGCCTTTGAAATGTTTTAAAATTTTGTGTCAAGTGTTTATGTGTCTGCTACTAGAAACTTTTGGTTATCTCTGTGAATTACTTATATGTTTTTTGTGCTTTTGTTATTCTTTTGCAGGGTTAACTAATCTGTCGGTCACAGGTTTGATTTTATACCACCAACTCAAATCGGTTAACTTATGAATTATTTCTTTATGTTCATCTTTTTAATTTCCATCAAATCATTGCCCCGTTCATCCAGTGGACCAAAATCACGTAAGCATGATACGAATTATGGTGACACAGATTGTGGAAGCAATGACCCTGATCTCAAGCAAGAGATGGAGAAGCAATTCGTGGACCTTCTGACGGAGGAGTTGAAGTTGCAGGAGGCTGTCACTGAAGAGCATGCTCGCCATATGAACATCACCTTTGGTGAAGCGAAAAGGGTGGCTTCCCAGTACCAAAGGGAGGTGGAAAAATGTATCACAGCCACGGAAACCTGTGAGGAGGCGAGAGAATGGGCTGAGGCCTTGCTGATCAGGGAGAGGAAAGTTACAACATTATGGGAGCAAAGAGCTCGACAAATGGGTTGGGAAGGGGAAAAATAAACTGTTTCTATGATTCATTTTAAAACATCCTACTCTAGAAACTGGAAGCATTGCACCTTGATATTCATGCAAGGAGGCAAAGTATTGCTTGAGTAAATTTGTTAGGGCAGAAACGCCCCCAACAATCTCTCCCCCTGCTTCTCTATTTGTAATTGGCATTAATTCCTTATATGATTATAAGCATCTAAAGAATTTTCACCTGTAACTGTCATACTACTTGTGGACCTCTTACTATGATATCATATCAAGTTCTTCGTTTGAAGCAAAAGTTAAAAAGCAAAGTTCATTCCTCTGTAATGCATGACCACAATCAGAAAGTTTAGATTCTCTTTATATTTGCAATGCTGCCGATGTTTCTCAGCCTTTAATTTGCTATTCTTTTGTTTCTCAGCCTTTAATTTGCTATTTTTTTGGTTCAGATTAATTCGCTAATACTGGAGGGGAAGTTGTATAGAAATATCTGACGCACTGATTCCAATAAGATGGTTTAGCTGACCAGCAGCAACAAAAGTATTAAAATAGTAGTAAATTCGCAGGACATATTAGTCAACTTCAGAATAATGCCTGATTGCCTGTCCCTTCAAATATGTAATGAGTGGAACATCGGAATCTCACATCTGCATAGTTGTAATCACTACTTTGGCATGGATATAAAAAGGAGGGGCCTGATGGGACATTTTGGTCTTGGCACTCAGCTATTTTACATTGCGCCTTTCACGGCAGAAGCTTCAGGCCCCCTCAAGAAAAAGCCTAATTTGAAACTAAATTTTGCCTACATGTTTTCGTGGATTTGAAGCAATAGAATATATGATAAAAAAATTCTCAAGACGCTTGCAAATACATAAGGGAAACAAATCCCTCGACTGCATCAGCGAATGGGGACAACTACGATGCAGATCACTTCAAAGCCAAGACCACTGTGCCAGAATAATAATAATACCCATCACCATGGAGTCCATCAGTTGATTGAATTTCCCTTTGGAAGGTGCAGTAATGACAATGAATCCGAGAGACTGATGACATGCAAGATTGCTCAAGGCATTTGGTGTTGGGTGCTGGTATGGGAGCTTGTTTTGGTCATTCTGATGAGGCTTGTTATACTTGTACCATTCCTTATAAATAATCAGATGGACTACCCTGATGCCCTGCGAAGGATCAGGTACAGCGGCTGGGGGTGGCTTAAGTGGAAAGCGGCTTTAAGTTAGTTAATAAAAAAAAAAGATGTGCTGAGAGACAAGCTCAGCTTGTTGAACTTGATTGACTCTGAGCTGATGCTTACACTTAATTTAACATCATACATCTCTGGTGGTTAACAAAGGATTGGTGCTTCAGAAATCATTAACCCACATTAGCAACATTGTTGGATGATTCCAAGTTCTGTTATCTTTTCCAATATTTGGTAGGGCATTCATCATAGAAAGCTGATCATGAGAAGTGAAAAAATTTCTGTACATGAAGTAGGGGAAATATAGCAAATTAAAAGTAGCCTTCCATATTCAAGTGCTATTATGCACTTATGAAGGGCTTCCACCTTCAAAAGATTAAATATCAAATATATCTTTTTGCTGTTGAAATACTAAATTTGAAGATCTTTGGTCACAGCAGGGTGAATGTTTAACTAACACTTTGAATAAAATTATGAGAAACAAGACCCAAATGAAAATAAAAACTATGAAAAACTAAGAAACTGTAAATTTCTCAAGCTACTATTCCACATCAATGTGCAAAAGGTTATGAAAAAAGAACTCCAAAAAAGAGGAGCAATAGAAAATTTCACCAGAAATCAAATGAAGCCAACAGAGAATAAATTACATGATGATACAGACTCCTACAAAGAGCAGCTTTATGCCTTTTTCACCGGTTTTTTCACTGTCTTTTATCTGAGAATCAGCATCAATGAGAATCAGAATAACTGTCTCATATACATGACCCAAGGGGAAAAGCATCAAATCCAAATTCCCCATCCATGAACGTGGTCTCATTGTACTGCTCCTGCATCACAGAAAGTGGTCCCTTTAAAGAATCTATGCTCATAAGGAATAGGTATATTTACAAAATACAAAAGGAAATTCAACCTGCAAAGGCTAAACAATAAACCAGGTTCAGTCACAATCGTAGCTTTTCTTACATGTTGCATTTCAAGGAAATTAAATAGTCTTCATCAGAGACAAAGTAGTTTCGACGTTTTATACCTATCACTGCTAGTAGGCCTGCGATAACAAGAATGCCTTGCCTTGTAATTTTGGAGACTTGAAAACTTATCCTCTATATATCTTGCAATTTAGAGAACTAACAGTTTTCACAATTCGTAGGCATACATGAATTTGACTGCTTGGCGCTAATTGTTCTACTTAACTAGCAGAGAAGGAAATTATAAGCATGGGGAAGACATGTACTACTTTTTAAGGAAATAAGCTTTATATCTTTAACTAATCTATGCAGAACTACGTAGTGTTAACTGCTGTGCTTATTGTGCTTTATAGAATCTCACTCCAAACACCTACCTTAGACTATGACATGGATAAGAAAAGAAATCATCAAAAATGAAACCGATGGGCAAATTAAGTTCTCTTGTCATACCGGTTTGATCATGGAACTCATCATAACGTCCAAGGAATCAAAATTATTTTGACTGAAACCATTCTGTGGCTTTGCCTGCTCGAAGATAAAGTCTTCATTGGATCTCAATTTTGCGCCAAAAGCTGATTTCTCACCCTCAGTGTGCTGAACAACATGAGGAGCATCACCGCTTAATTGACCAAAGAAAGAAACGTCAGTTGTTTTACTGCTGACAGCATTGTTTTGGTCCATAATAGACCCACTCACAGCAATCAGGGAGTCCACCCTGCTGAACGTACTGCATTCTCCCCACTGTTGCTTTCCTGCATAGTCTATATTGTGAATGACATTATTACTTTGACCACCTTGGCACTGCATGTCTCCTCTAGAATGCTCCAAATCTGCTGAAGTTGCCATGGAAGAAGAAAGATCAATAGGGCTATTATTTAGGTGATTGCTTCTCCAAGAGATGCTTTCTTGCAAATTATTAGTCTGCAACTGTTCGTGACTAAAAGCTTCACTCGTTGACAATGAACCTGACGGAAAACCGGATAATTGAACTGTGCCCTGCCAGCTTTCGTGGCATCTACCATGATCAAGAAATTGAGAAGAACCACGAACACCCGCGTCAAATGATTCCTGATTTAATGATGTCACACCAAGAGATGATTGATTTACAAATGCACCACTATGTTGCACCTGTTGTGTGTTTGCTTGTAACCACAAAGGGTTGCCTGAGGCCGTAGATAGAGAATTGCTTGAGCTGCCAACCGTCACTCTGGCATCCAGGAAGCTCGCGGCAACACCAAAAACAGTTGGATCATTAGCACGATTAAAGTCTCCAAAGTGGTTAGTGGACTTGTTCTGTGATAGTTTGTTGAGCTCTATTGATGTTTGGATCCCATGAAACAGAGTTCCATTTTGATTCTGGTTTGCAGGTAACACAGCTGGCTGGATCTTCCCAAGACCATTAATGGAATTGTTCAAGGTTTTAGAATGTCCCTGTTGAATTACACCAGAAGAAATCGCACATACGCTTAAAGCAGCTGAGGAGTTCAATCTACCAAACATCCCACCTGGTTGATATGATGATAGACAAGCACTCGAAAGCCTTCCAGGTCCAGTCAATGTGCGAAAATCTCCAAAGCCATCAAGTGAACCCATGCGCAGGCAAGAAGGATCTTTAGCACCTAATGCAGCAACCATGTTTGCTTGCTGGGTTGCAACAGTGCTGAGTCTTTTCAAGTAAAGCCTATATTTCTGGAAGACAACATAAGGCAGTAAGCTTAAAGAGGAGACACATACGGACATACCCAGTTACAAACAAGTACAGCCAATTAGAAAGGAGCAATAATGAGCCTATGGTAAGTGAAGCTCTCCTACAAACCAGATTTGCAACTGTGCTTTTTTTTTTTTGGGGGGGGGGGGTACTTGTTGATATTTGGGGAAGGGAGGGGATGCTTGTAATCGAACGCAAGCCTACACGCCTCACTAACAATCTTATTGCCCGCTAGGCCAAGAAGTTGTAGGCATTTGCTACTGCATTTTGTTCAGCTATTTTCAGCAGAATATCAATTTTTTTCCACAGAACTGGCAACCTCTTAACAAGATCCCATGTATACTTAAAACTTTGCATGCTAATAATTGATAATTATTGCAAGGGTCATATATTGGAATCATAATGCAAAAAATAAAGAATAGAGAGGAAAAGGGCTTACCTGTAGATGGCTTGCTACATTTTCCCTTGTGAGCCCTTCAACATTCATAAGGTCAAGAATTTTCTTTGGAACAGCCTCTGCATTTGAATAAAGAGAAAGGAAAAACTAAAATTAGAAATGCATTCAGACATGAGGATCACTCTGCCAGAATATAAGACACTAATCTCAACAGCAGAAAAACTCACTGTCAAGACCCAATTGATTGACAGCTGCAACAAACTTCCTATGCAGTTCGACAGACCAAACAACTCGAGGCTTCTTCTGGGTTGAGGGGTCCTCATTCTCATGTTCATTATCTTCACCCTCTTCTTCCTCGTCTTCACTTTGGTCCTTTCGCTTCTTATTGACCTTTTGGTCAGAACTGCTTGTTGGTGTTTGACCAGCTTCTCCAGTTCCTCCCCGAGCCTTATCTTGATTTGGGGCATTAATTTGATCCTTAGAGTCAGGTTTCTTTCTCCTGACCACATGCTGCCATATATTTTTTAGCTCCTCAATGCGAACAGGCTTCAATAAATAGTCACAAGCACCATGGGTAATCCCCTTCATTACAAGCTTGGTATCACTATGAGCTGACAACACTGCAATTCATTGAGATAAAGAATTATGTTAAATCATTCTGAAACAATTCTAATTCTATTACTCAAAATTTAACAAACCTACAATAATTATGGTTTTTCGAAACTACCGAAGTTTAACCTTTTAAGGGAACGAGGAATCACATTGGACAAATAATTCAGAAAACAAGGAGGGGAAAAAGGCAAAAACAAATGAGTACCATTCATCAGTGTCATTAAATGGAAGAAAGGGTTAATGCTTACTGATTACAGGTAGGTCCATTTCAAGCCCAACAAGCTCAAGAAGCTTAAAGCCATCCATATCCGGCATATTAACATCACTAATAACCAAGTCATATTTGTTTCTGTTTTCCCTCAACATTTTGAGGGCTGTAATTGCTTGATTGGTTGTCGTAACTGCAAAACAAAAAACCATATATGATTATGTCAAAGAAGTAGCCCAATGTCTTAACAAGGTTAAGAGTCAAACCTTGCATACTACAATTACAAAGATCCGAATTAAGTGCACACTGCAA
The DNA here is from genome assembly GCA_038382065.1 of Adansonia grandidieri. Lineage (NCBI taxonomy): Eukaryota > Viridiplantae > Streptophyta > Magnoliopsida > Malvales > Malvaceae > Adansonia > Adansonia grandidieri. The sequence continues at coordinate 1,601,633 of JBBYHK010000020.1, read as the reverse complement.
AACACAAAATACAGATCTTCTGGACAGAAACAGCACCCAAAAGTTAACTAATCACATAATAAACCCGAAGAGAAGACACATAAAGGCAATTTATCAAATATTTTGATAACAACCTTGAAACCTTTGAATCTAAGATTGAGAATAACAGAACAGTGACCCGGTCACTTATTAACAGATTTTAGAAGTAAATTTCAAATTGAAAATCAAACCTTTGGGCAAAAAAAAAAAAAAAAAGAAAGAAAGACAGCAAATTTCTCAAGAATTAAAAAAAGAAAAAGAACGGCTAACCTTGATATTGGCATTTACGAAGCAGATTTTCCAAAACTTTGAGGCAAATAGGATCGTCATCAACGGCCAAAACACGCATACCAACTGGAAACCGATCCTTGCCATCATCTTCAGGATTGGAACCACCGATTTTCTCCTCCATAGTCATTGATTAAAAAAAAAAACAATTGAAAGAACCCAGATGAGAAAACAGGACAAAAACAGAGATCACAAAGCCAAAGTTTTCAATCTTTTCAAGTTTGTCCACTCTTTTTTTAAACTTCAAAACAAAACCCAGATAACCAAGTCCCTCAAAAAACAAAAAAAACAAAGACCAAGATTGAAAGTAAAAGAGAATTATGAAGAAAAACAGAAAGAAGGAAAGAGAGCTTTGCAGGTGAAAGCTGTAGAAAGGGACAATGATGTTGACAGCCCAAATCAGAGTTATGATGTTTCAACCCTCCAAAACAAACAGAAAACTTTAAAAAGGAAAATCTTTTTCCTTGAATTTTTGGGTGCAAACAAAGCAATAGTCTCCACTTTCTCTTTCTCAGATCGCTTTGTTTATAACTCTTTTTCTCTCACTACTCTGTATTTGTTTTTACCATTTTCTTGTCAACAAAACAGAGCATCTCTTATTTATTTATTTATTTATTCTTTTGATAATTGGGCTTTATTTCTAATCCTTCCTTCAAATTTGGTTTTTTTTTTTTTTGGTTTTTTTTTTTAATCTTGTAGAAACGTTATATAAGCCACCATAAATAAACCTTAATATATATATATATATATATATATCTGCCGCATGGTACATTTAACTATGAAATCTGGACCGTCGATCTAGGTTACTAATTCAACGGTTCTATGATCATGTAAAATTTTATCAATAAATTACAAAAGGCTATGTCATGGAAAATTACCATGAAAATCTACACAAAAATGATGGTCAATTATTTTAGGGGCTTTAAATAGTAATTGGCATTATTTTGGGGTTTTAGTTTCAACCTCCAACGTAAATTTCCTTTGACAATACCATCCCAAGATTTGCATTGATAATTTACCATGTTTAAATTCAAGACCCCAAAAGATAATTTGGTCCTATAATTTTGTGATGACTAATGAAGTTTTTTATGTGCAAAATTGTCTTTTATCAATAGCTCTTCGAAAAATGATGATAAAAATATCAATCTATATTTAGTAATTAAAATGATATTTAAAAAGAATTGATCAATATCATATAGTCTGTTGGTAGAGTGTTGTACTCTTAATTTCAGTGAAAAACATAATCAATAAATTATTTTTTCTTAATCAATAAAAATAACGCATTAAATACAAAAAAATAAATTAAATAAGTTTTGACCAATGCCTATGAATACCCATGATCCGAAATAAAAATTCATATGAAAAAGAAGCTTTTATTTTTTTACCATTAATAGTTGCTTCCAAACCCTAATGCACCTTTAAGACCCAAAATATGATAATGAATTTTAGTGCAAGTGTTTCCAAGGGGACCATGTTAACATTTTTGTTCTTGTCAAATCAAAACAAAACCTTGATAAACTCCACCTAGAAAGTGATAGAGTATTACTAAATCAATTTCTAAATTTGTGTTTAAAAAATGACTACATAAATATTATTTTCGAACATTTGGTTCAATGATAAATATATGTATTTTTTATGTTTAATTAATTAAAATTCAATTTGTTTGAAATAAAAAAAAATATAATGCAAATACCAAATAAAAGTGTATCCATAGAAGTAAATCGATCTACGAAATAGTTCTTTAATAAGTTTATATAACCATTGTAATTAAGTAGTGTTAAATCAATTTCTAAATTTGTGCAAGAAATTAAGTAATATATATATATATATATCAAATATATTCAAACATTTGATCTAATAATAAATGTACATATTTATGTTCTTTAAAAAAACAAATACATAGAAAAAATATTAAAATAAAAGTGTATCTACTAGATCAAATAATTATGCAAAATAATCCTTTTCATAAGTTTATATAGCCATACTAAGTGGAAATTAATCTCGAAGTACACGTCTTGAATTCCCATTAAAAAAAATAAAAAAATAATAATAATTATCTTATCAAAAATAAATTGTTCACAAAATCAATATGTTAGAAATGTGTGCGAGTGGATTTTTTAAATTATTCATATAATTGTACTTGATTATTATTATTGGTTAATCATGAGCAAAATCATTTGTCTAATCGGCTCTTAATCACTAATCTATCTCATTATGCTACTCATCATCTAAAACTCTATCCATTTTCAGGCAAGGAAGCTAGTTATAGTTGACATTCTAATTAGCAAGCTATTTGTTACTAGGCTAGTTGAATTATTCCTGATAATTTTGAAAATATTTCTTATCTCTAAATACATAGCACATTTCTCAAATCATGAAACTTAAAATTTTTTATAAAAGAAATTCCATATGGATGATCCTTTTATTTAATACGTGTATAATCTTAAATAAATGTATATGTAATATATTTAATTATTTAAATTTAATTTAATTTAAATTTTAAGAAATTCACGTAATAAATTATACATATTTTTTTATATTTTAGTTGATTTACCTTTAATATTCATATGGAATTACTATATGAATAATAGTTTTCTACTAACCTTGTTCCACTCCAATTAATTTTTAGTATTACTCTAGAGCCATTTAAATTTAAAAATTCAAAAAAAATCCGATTCAAATAGGAAAGAATAAATGATAATAGTTACAATTTATTATGTACGGTCATACAAATTTGAATTAATTGTCACCCACAAATTATTGTAAAATCCATATTATATAAATACAATTTTCTCTTTTATATTCAAATGAAATGAATATAAAATTATTATTAGTTACATTGAAAGCTTTTCCAATTCTATAAATGGATTAAAAAATTGATATATATCTTATTTTATATATTATTTTTTTAAACATACATTAAAAATATATGGTAATTTTTTAATTTTACTTGTAGAGTTAAAAAGATTATATTTCAATGTACCTGATAATAATACTTGAATATAATCCAAAAATTATATGAATCGAAACTTAATTCAAATGAATTTTATAACCATATTAAATAAAATTTAATAAATTTAATATTTGAATTTTAGCTTATACAATCATTTTCTTGTCTCAAACCAAGACCTCATTTTCAAAAAAAAAAAAAAAAAAAAAAACCCATTATATCCCTCGTTTCACTATTATAAATAGATCAAACCTCAATATTTTTAGTATTGTTTCCCTAACATTTTTTCAATCTTTTTATTTTCTTTCTTTATTACTTTTGTAAAGATTGAATTCCCCATCGAATAAAAAAATGTGAACTTGTGATGCATTACCAATTTACATCATTCCAATCTTACTTGGTTCATTGGCATTGTTATGATGAGTGGAAGCTGTGCGTTCTTTCTTTATAAGCTTGAATTTTTTTTTTTTTTGTGTGTGCGTTCTTTTCCATTTTTCTTCATAAATTATCATAAATTGAACTATTTTTATAACTTTATTTATTAATAAATCGAAATTCTTTTGTAAGGTACAATTTGAGGGAGGTGGGTTTGATTCCCACGCAATAAAAAGGAGAGTAAGAAGGGGGGTGGGGAATTGGGGGGAATAGGTCAGGTCAGCGTGTCCCCTAAACGGAAAGTACCAAAAAAAGTACACTTTTTGAGCTAGAGGGTTCCACGTTTCCTCTTGCTATTGCCTAGGATGTCTAACGGGGGATGGGACCAAGGTTTAGATTCCCAAACGCTCGAAAAAACGAAAGAGAGGCAGCCTTTTTTTTTTTAGATAACGACACGTCGGTCTCAGGATATCAGAACAAGGACTTGTTGGAATTCGGAACTTGTGGGCTCCACATCGATGTAATAAAAAAAACTGTGCCGCATCCATTCGATAAACTCCTTGTCATTTGTAAAATATTCTTTTTATCGAGTAATTCGATCAATTAAACGCGGTATATCTGATTTGATTTTATTAGATTAAATAATTTAATTTTATATTTTAATATATTTATTTGATTAATTTATATTTTTAAATTAATTCAATTGAATAAATTAATATTTAATTAAAAATAATTTTTTTATTTTTTTAAATTTATTTAAAAACAATTAACATCGTCCAGTTCGATGCAATAGAAATGGAGAGAACTGATCAAACCGAATAATTAATTTTAATTTAGTTTTTCATTTTAATCTTTTGATTGATTATTTTAATTTATTTAATTTTTAAAATTTTATAACGGAATCAATTAAATCGGCCGACGCTCACGCTTACCTTTTGCAGCCATTGCCTCGTTGACTCGATCATTTTCATTTTTTTATAATTATCAATTTGAAATTACAAGGTGCACAGCTGGAATGTATATATAAGTATAATATACATGCACAAATTCATATAAATGTATTATATAGGTGCATAAATAAGTCAGTTATGTCTTTGACATATAAACTAAACGCTTAGTTGTAAACAAAATTTATTAATCGAATATGCTGTTATATATATATATATATATATGTTTTTAAAAGGTTGATCAAAACCAAACGAATTTTGGCAAAGCATCTAAGTTGATGACTTTTTGTCACGAAGTTAATTAAGTGAATCAATAATTTTGGTTAAAGATCCAATTTATTACTTTTTGATATGTTTATATTATTATTAATTTTATGCATAAGATCTATTTAAAAATTATAAAAACTCATACTTATAAATAATAATTAAAAATAATTAAACGTAATCGGATCCAACAATCTACTAGTAATTATGAAAGTATTGGGATACACATACTTTAGATGAACTTCAGATCATATATATATATATATATATTATGATCATAGCTTAAAAATGATAATGAAAGATTAAAGGCCGTATCATCATAATTAAAAACCCATTTAGTAAGAAGGCATGTAGTGGTAGACATGAAGCATAGAACCCACAAGGTGAGAAATGTATAATGTGATCAAGTAAGTTGCTTAATGATTAATTAGTACTCTTAATGCCATCCAGCTAAATACAGCAATGCTGCTATTGATTGAACATTTTTTGAGCCCATGTGAAAGTCTTATTCTTTCTTTCAAAGTCACTAGCTTGTCTCTTGGGGTCTCATCACCCTTCAAACTCCTCAACCATTCCAAGAATTGCAACAATAGTGTCATTATATACATGCATATATATATATATATATATGGTTGTTGTTGGATTAGGATGCCTCCAATTTAGGATGTGAGGATTGCTGTCTTTACGTGATAATTGAAAAGCTCCAAGTGGGGAAAATTAGAAGAAAGGGACAAGTTATCGCTACAAAATAAAAAATTTTTATAAACAAAATAATGGGACAGTTAAAAAAAGTTATTTTTATTTTAAATTTAATAGCATTAGAGACGAATAACAATATTAGAGATGAATGCCATATTTAAAACTTTTCAGAGATGTAGTTTTAGAAGATAACTGTTATGGACTATTTTTTATTCCTAAAACTTTAAGTATAATTTTTCATTTTTTAGAAACAATTATTGATTATCTTCAATTTTTCTAAATCTTATAGCGTGCACATAAATTAAATTGATATCATCTTGTTAAAAATGTTAGTTTATTGATTTTTAAAAACATATTAAAAAA